>CM071926.1:143832107-143996398 GCA_016081115.2 Rehmannia glutinosa
TAGATGTTTTATTTAAAAATATGGAATCATAATTGATGGTTATGTTAGTGTAAAGAAATGTACGAGAGATGTACACATTAGATATAAGATTGGTGTACACATATATTTAATATTGTGTACATGTAAGCATGCAAAGATATGTTGTGGGATGGTGGGGTGATGATGAATCTTTTATGTGAAATCGTTGTATACACATATTGCAAAATATATGTCTTGTATAGCAATGTTTGGTGTATAGATATTTATGTTTTTGTGTTAATTTAAAATGTGATATGTGTTTGAATGTTTATTTGAAGCTATACATTAACATATATAGTTGTGTACAACAATCGGCAAACTTGTGTATTTGCAACATATTATGGTGTATATATACAAAAACTTTGGTGATTTAGAATGAGAACAAACAATGGTGTTCGAAAAATTTTGTAGTAGTGTAAAAACATCTTATTTTCGTATACATATGCTTCAATATTGGTGTGATTTGTATAAACATTCAGTGTAAATTGTAAGATTTTTTATTTATGAAAATGTACGCTAATATTGAAACTTTTGTGCATTTTGAAATTTTTTTTTGTGTATATGTTTCACTTATTTGGTGTGCATATACTCTGCAGATACAAGTGATGAAATATTCCAGCACGTCGAAATACTAAAGCGCCTGGTATTATCACCCGGCAACACCAAATATTGGATACCTGAAGTTGAACAAGATAAAATACCGCGAGTGGGCATGCATTTTGCGAGTTGGGACAAGAGTGTGGAGTTTTATAGGCAATCCGTGCAAGCACGAAACTAAAGAGGAAGTGTGGAACGTGTGGCAAAATTGCATCTCACAACAGTCGAACATGTCCAGAACAACCTACATAATACAACTACACTTTTCCCAGCATTTTCAAATTTCGTAGAGTCCAAAAAGTTGTTATCAGATTTGACTTATGTTAAATGAACGTCATTTATATTGTAATTGAATGTCATTTATATTATAACTGAATGCCTTTTATATTCTAGTTTTACATCATTTTTTAGTCCATTTGACTTTAAACAAAAAAAATACCATGTAACCTAAACACTTTTATGCTGTAATCGCTATCTGTTGATGATACACAACTTTTCAAAGGATTACGATGACTTCCAAATAGTAAAAATAATTGTAGTGCTTCAACTAAAAATCGAAAAATATAGTAAATTTGTGGCATATTGTGGTGCATATATATGAATACTTTGGTGGTTTATAAGAAGTAAATTATGGTGTACACATAATTATATTATAGTATAATAAACTCTTGTTTTGGTATACATTGGTTTGACATTTCATGATAAGTGTGATATTCAGAAGTACATTGTTACATAACTTACATTGAGTTCCAAAATAAAAAGTAATTATAGTACTTGAACACAAACTGCTTAATAATTATGCATACACACGATTCGTTAAAACATCAACTGATAAATCTCCCCGGAAGTTCTTCAATGTTTATCCCCAGCAGGCTCCCGAATCCCATTTCAATAACCGCTCTTGTCTGATAATTATTGAGCCGAACCAATACGCCCGATATAACATTGGGGACGGATCTGGTCCTCAGTTTGGGCAACGAATCTTTGAGCGCAGATTTTGCGCTCTTTCTCCTCGGTTAACGTCACTCGGACCCTCGTTCGGATCGGTGAGCGCAGGTCTCTTCCTATTTCCTCTTGCCATCTAACCTGTAATTTACAAAAGTTAAATAACACATCACATGACGTACATAATACGAAGATGGATAGATTATTAGGGCACAAAAACACAATACCCTGTGTACTTAAATGCCAAAATTAACAAACAAAACACCAAAATATGAAGGAAAAAACACAAAACTTCAGTCATTGTGCAAAATATGCACAACAAAATTAATTTATGAAAACCAAATGTAAACTTAATGTGGGCTAGTGCAATAGCACAATACCATGTGTACTTATATACCAAATTTAAAAAAAAAACACCAAAATATGAATGAAAAAAATACAAACTGCAGACATTGTAACAAAATATGCACAACAAATTGATTATGTATATACCAAAAGCACAACGAAAATTGTCATGCATGCGTAAGATTACACCAAAAATATAAATGAAAAAGGCACAAATTGAGTAACAGAGGGGTTATACAATTCGTTATCTATGTGTATACCATTTCGTCGTATATTTATACTATATAGATTGCAACCCATTACATTCAATGATATAATTCCACATAACCAACTTAAAAAGGCGTGAGTAAAAAAGGCCATTGTAAGAACCCTAAAAAATTCAAACTAAAAAAAAAATTGTGTCTTACAACTAGATCAACAAAAACTAAGGAAAAACCCATAAATAAACATCTTCAATTGATATAAAACATGTTATTGAAGTTGGGTAAAAAATCTTTTGCACTGTGCACTATAGACCCAAAAATAATCGAAAAAATAGAAGCAGGGCAAACCTTGATGTAGATTAACAGAAGCTTTGTGGAGGTTTTATGCCCAACTGGATTTCGCCGCATACGAGGAGTCCTCGCTCGATTTTTTCAGAAAAACAATGGTGTTTGTAGTTTGTGAGAAGGAATTTTGGAGGAGATGAAGTTATTGCGTCGTGTGATAGTGGGTTTGGGGGGGAAAAACTTTTTGAATTTTGGGAGAAGCGGGAGATTTTTTTGGTGGATCCCATAAAGATAGGAAATTGTGGGGAGTTACCAAAATTGGGCGTTACTTAATATTTATGATTTGTCTATTTTGCCCTTAAAAGGGCTGATTACAATTTAAAAAAAAATCGAAAAAAATAGGTCATTGGATTAAACATGTTAGTGGCCTAGATCTGTCCACACTGCCACATATTAGGGGTCTTGCCACATATGATCCTATACCTATATATATATATATATATATATATATATATATATATATGTATTGGTTCAAATCAGACCAATATGCTGGGGTGAGACCGTAGAGACTAATCTGGGACGTTTATTCTTAATTTTGAATGGCTTAGATTATATTAATCCAATATTTAAGGTGTTTTAAAAGGTTAAAAACGGTTTTAGGGATAATTTTGTAAATATGCATATAGGTTGACTTTTAATTAAGGACACTTTTGTAACTTGCCATGTAATCGATAGAGAGAGGGATTTTGAGGGATATTGATATCACCGAGATTCTTGGGAAATTGGATTTATTCCAAAAACTGATAATACACTCCTCTTTAACTTCTCCTATGCAAAGAAAAAGAGGTTGAAGAGGCAGACAGAAGTTTGGAAAAGAAGAGGAAAAACATTGAAGAGGCAGACGAGAATGTTGAAGAAAAAACTGGTAAGAACTTTTTTTGTATTTTTCGATTTTATATATAATCATTGTTATGCTTTTTTTTCCTTTTTTTAATTTTTCTGCAACTTTTTGCATGCGATTTTTAATTGTTTCCGTTGCATGCTTGGTAGTACCATATGAATTACCTATTGCAAAGGTTAATAGATAATTTTTTGTGGTTATTTGCTTTCTGAAATCTCGTTCATGGAGAATTAAGATTGATTGTGGTATACTTATACCTATTTTTTGTGGTTATTTTCTATGGCTTTTGTACTGAATGATAATTCTTGTGGGCTTTTTTTTTTTTAATTTTTGAAACATTCTTTTTTGTTGTATTGAATTATGCATCGGTCTCTTAAAATTTATGCAATAATATTATCATATTTATACATGATTTTCGCAAGCATTTGTCCTCACAGTTGTTAGGAGAGTCTTGAATTTGTTGATGTGCAACGAGTAATTTAGTGTATTCATATATATATGCATGTAAGATAATTTATCTATGTATGCAAGATAATTTAATTAAATATACAGGCAAAGCAGTTGGGGCTTTGATGTGCAATTTATTATTTGAGAGTAGTAGTTGGGGGCTTTATATGGACTGCATGCATAGTCTAGTCTAATTTGTTGCATATTTTAGTGTAATTTTTGCATATTTATTTTATGAATATATGAATATGGTGTTTTTCCAGTAGTTTAGGGGTGTTTGCTCTGATTTTTTTGGGCAATTGATATGGGAAGTTTTCCCTTATGCTTATATGATTGTCTATTGATGTTTATTTAGTGTTAAATATGGGATTTTTATGTTTATATATTGCATAAGTTGAATGGAAAGTGGCAGGGGCATCATTTTTAATGTTTTTTTTGGTAGTCATATAACATATTTTGGTCTAATTCGTAGCAATTTTTTACATGTAATTTGTAGCATATTTACATGTAATTCATATATACATATAAATTTCATGTTGCATATTTATATATAATATGATGCTGAAGAAGGTTTTTTTAATTTCTGTTATTCTTTACTTTATGGTGATTTACAGATCCGATTTTTTTCCCGCAATTTTTGACTTCAAGGGGATGTGATCAAATGGGTTGAGTTATCCAAAAGCATGGACCTGTTAGGTTGGCTTTGCCATGGAGGGGATACTATTAATAAAATTGATTGTGGAGGGAAAAACTTGGAAGAACTTGGAAGAAGTAAGGAGGTTTCTGACTGGGAAGAATATTGTGTAGTTAGGATTTTATGTTTTTTGGATTTGGAACTTGAATTTGTTGGACTAAATTCCTTTATTTTTCATTAAAGTTGAATGGGTTGATATTTTTATTTTGTTGGTTGATTTTGGTACTAATGCAATACAACTAGTTGATGTTTGGCATTGATCGTTTTTGATATAATATAATTTTGAAAGACACTTTTTTAGTATTGAATGACGCTAGTTTTTTCCATCTGCTTATATAATGGTCATTTCGTGCATAAATAGGTAATTGCTGCTGCATAAGTTAAAGTAATGATGCATATTTTTTGGCTATGTAATAAGTTAAATTAGTGATGCATAAATAGGTAATTGTTGTTGCATGAATAGGTAATTGTTGGTGCATAAGTTGAATTAGTGAGTCAGATTTTTGGCTATGTAAGTTAAATTAGTGATGCATAAATAAGTAATTGTTGTTGCATAAATAGGTAATTGTTGATGCATAAGTAAATTAGTGATGCATGAAAATAGTGATGCATATTACAAACTTTTGTACAATTTTAACGTATAAATAGATGCAAAATTTTGCATATATATTGATTGAGAGACGCATGATCGATTAAATAAACACACTAATCTAACCAATAAAATTTCGAACATGAAAATAAGCTATATATACAACACACTAATCTAACCAAATTTTGATGCATATATACCTACGAACGGACGCATAATTTGTTAAATAGACAAACAAACCAGCGAAATAAAAAAAACTATATATACATTGCATACACTCTTTTTATGCAAAATACCATATTAAACAATACCCATTATAGTATTTTTGATAAAGCTCCTGGCATTTATTTTATAAGCAAACTAATATAGAATTAATGAAAACATTTTTTTCTATTAAAAAAATTAATGGAAACTACACACATTGATTGGAACGTGATTTATGAGATAATGATAGATATTAGACCATTTTTTTAAGGAAGTAATTATCGTGAAATAATCTCTCCCTATTTTGTAGCATATCACATGCCAATTACCTTATTTATTAATATAGATATTGCCAATTTTACCCTCGGTATGTTACTATTCAAATAATTCTATTAGTTTTAATGTTTTGATCTCAACCATCTATTGCTTTATTATAACGGTCCAGATCAGTCCCTACGGTCTCACCGCAGAAAATGGTCTCACCAGAACCAACCCCTACATATATATACATATATATATGTGAAATTTGATAATTAAAGCGATTTCAAAGATAAAATCCCATAAAGAATTATTGTAAAGTATGACCTACTGATTTATTTTTAGTTTATTTTAATTGCATTATATTTATTTTAATTTAAATTTTTCAAAATTTCGTCCCGATAATTGCCTCACCGAAATGAAAAAATTCTAACCACGATTACTGAAATTCTAGCTACACCCATACATATAGTGGAGATAAAATACCATTTGTTACTTCAATAGACCAGGTGAATGCAATACAAGAAAACAAGAAAATTCCAACGGAAAAAATCTGTTGGAATTTGGTCAATTACCGTTGGAATTATCGTAACGGAATTATCGATTCCAACGGAAATTCCAACATAAAATCCATTGTTGGTAAAATGGCCGTTGGAATGGCGAAATTTCAATGGAAAAATATTCCAACGTAATTTCCAACGTTATTTATTCATTGGAATATATAACTGTTGGAAAGAACTCCAACATTTTTTACAACACTAATTGCAACAGAGTTTACCATTGGAATATATTTAATCGTTGGAAAAAACTCCAACGGTTATTCCAATGGAATTATACTATTGGAACTTAGACCAATGGTAATTCCAATGGTATATATATGTTAGAATATTCAATTAATTTATCTCATTATCTAATATCTTCAAATTCCCAGTAGGTCACCCATCATCAATTTGTCTCAAGTCAATCACATTTAACCATGTAGTTTTAATATGATTGACTCCAGAAGAGAATATATATTTTATTGATATGGATTATAATATCAAATCTTTTAACCCCTATTGAAAATTTCCAATGGTATTGGAATTTCCAATGGAATTTTCCAACAACATGTTGTACCATTGGAATTTTCGTTGGAATTTTAAAAACTCCAACAGAAATTCCAACGATTAATTCCAACATTTGGTTTACCGTTGGAATTTTTGTTGGAATTTTCCAATGGTTAGTTGTGGTGTTGGAATTTCCGTTAGAATTTTAAATTCCAACATGAATTCCAACATTTTATACCAACGGTTTTGTTTACCATTGGAATTTTCATTGGAATTTTCCAATGGTATAATGTAGCATTGGAATTTTCGCTGGAATTTTAAAAATTCCAACAATTTTCTATTTTATTGGAATTATTTTGTTGGAATTTGATTGTTTTCTTGTAGTGATGTCATAACAAAAATAACATGCTTTCAAATCGTACACATGAAATATTTTAAAGAATAGAAAACCCACCAATAAGCTATTGCCCTGATGGTAAGGAGAAGGCTCCAAGAACTTGAAGTCATGAGTTTAAATCCCTTGGGGTACATGTCAACTGGTTGACCAATTAATATTGGTGTCTTGCTTCTAACAGTAGGATACGGATTTGAATCCTAATGGAAACCAGTGACTTCTTGGGGGAGGCTAAAAGACAGAAATGTCAAACGTTGTTGGGAAAGATTCGAATCCCACAGAAACCAACAGTTTCTTGGAGGAGGAATCCTGCTAGAAACCAATTGCTTATTGTGGGGAGGCTAGAAGGCAGAAGTATATAGATGTTGTTGGGAGCGAGTTTGAATCCCATTGGAAACCAATGACTACTTGAGAATGACTAGAATGTAAATGTGTAAAGATGTTATAGGGAATGGGTTCAAATCCCACTGGAAACCAACAACTTTTTGGGGTAGAATTCCACTAGAAATTAACGACTTCCTGAGGGAGACTAGAAGGCAGAAGTGTACATACGTTATTGGGAACATGAAACTAATTGAAACACATTCCACAATTTACATTCCTTGGGACTCTAGGGACGGGTTTTGAGGGTCCAAGATTAGTCGGTGAAGCCGGAAGCTTAGGACCAAAAAAGAAAAAAAGATCCCTATGAGCTCATTGTGTATGTGTGTGAGAGAAAAAAAGAAAGGTCCCCCACCGGATTCCAACCCTAAAGTTAATAAATGCTCTTACAAAATATAGAAACTCTCACTAACCTTTCTGCAAATCTGCATGGTGGAGGTGGTGGCGTGACAATATTCAATTTGCATCAATAGGGACCACTCTACGTACCTATACGTCTATTAATATTTTGTTGTTATTACTATATGGCTTTTCCTTCACCTATTCTCTTATCTTTTATCCACTAAAACCATATTCCCCTTTAACTTCCTGTCCTACTTCACACCTCTATTTATACCACATATCCCACACTCTCCTCCTCAACCCAAACAACCTTTTGTTGAAACTCAAGAAATGTCTCATCTACAACATTTAGGGCTCTCTCTAATTTTTCTATGTGGTCTAATGAGAGTTTATTAATTCAGCGTGCTATGGTATCAGTTGAAGCTGCCAGCATGATCTAAACCTTCCTCCTTGTTGTGGAACGATCGGATCATGTGGTAGCTTCATCTGATACCAGTTGCGCGATTAAACCCTATTTTTTTTTAAGAAATTGAGCTGCACCCAATAAACTCTCTCCTAGGGTTTATCCTATTGGAAAAAGGTATGTGAGGCCTTTTCGTATCGTTATAGTTTCTTTTTCTGAATTTCATGCTTTTAGTCTTATATGTTTTATCTGGCTTGGTTTTTTATTCCATTTTTGTGTAAGAACTATGTGATAAATGATTGATGGATTGTTTGGCTTTTATTTTCTTTTTTTTTTTAAATGGGGTTTTATTCGACCCCAAATTCCATGATATCGATATCCATAGATTAGCAAAATATATATGTTCGAATTTCATGTTTATTGATTTCTGCCACTTTATCAGTTTTCAAAAAAAAACAACCCTTTTTCTTCTTGACTGTTAAAATCTGAGATTAACCCCACTGCTTTATCTCTTTACCGGGAGAAGAAATCGATCCGCTTATTTAAAGAATTTGGTTTTTACTGTGCGCGCCAGGGTAAATGCTACCTTTTGTCACGATTGCATAATGCAAATCTTGTTTTGGGTATAAGTTTTGGTGTTTTCATTCATTTAGCGTTTTGAATGAATTTAATTATTTTAAAATTGAACAAATATGGTTAGTACTAGGTTTCTGTGAAACAATGAAATTAGTACTGTTTCAACACACAAAAGATCCCATTGAGGATATTATTCATATACCCTTTCCCCACAATTAACCAGGGTTGAAATATTAGTGGTAAAAGAAACTTGAATTAGAAAGTTCAAAACTGGATTTCTTGTCAGTTCTTTTGGCTTCCCTTATTCTCTTCATTTCAAACAAATATATGATAAATTTTCATCATTTTGCTGTGTTCACAGGGTTTCCAATGTAATGTTAATTGTTATAAATGAAATACTCTGTCAAGCTAAAGGGGTCAGTATTTATAAACCTTGAACCACGATACCTAGCTAGCCTTTTTTCATTATACTAGGATTTTGGCGTAATTTGTCTGCTCATATATTTGTCTATTTCAGAAAATGTCTTTGCACGTTATCTGAAACGAATCTGAGTGCTCTAACAATTAAATAAGGCTAGCAAGCTTGATTTTGTCTCATCTTTAGATATTAATACACCCTGCTAGCTATGGCCTAGCCATCTTCATCTGTATTTTCTGTTGGCTTCATTGGGATAATCAGCCTGCCACTGTCCCCACCTTGGCATTATACCACCCAAACATCACCATCCCACCCCTATTGAGATTTTCTATTCTACTTCCTCGTTCTACTTTCATATTTCTCATTTGTATAGGATGAATGTCACATGTATAAGTGATATCACAATTGTACACGTGTTATTCATCCAATATATGGAATATGGAGTGAAATCGGAAAAGTGGAACACAAGATCCCATCCCACTCCCCCCCAAAACAAATACCATGAAGTAAAAAAGTTACAATTTTTTCAAGCACCCTTTAATTCTCTTACACTGTTTGTGTGTGTGTGTGTTTGTTAAAGCATATTCTAATAGTTGAAGATCAAATGAAATTTTTGTACATCAATGAAATTGATCTAACTAATTGGGTTCACAATTATCTGACATTTTAGATATCCGTTGTTATAAGATTTGTTTTTTGGTGCAGAGGTCTGAAAATGGTATATATTGTTTTAATTTGAAGCCCTTCAGAATTCAGTATGTGGTGAATGGAGATGTAATGGTTTAATGTTTCGGGTTATGAACAGTGTTTATGCATGGGAATTGAATCCTTTAAACATCATATTTATATTCATATTGCATTTCGTAATTGATGAAATTGTACTAGATCATATGACCCATATTTCTGTTACAAAGCTTCAATTTTTGGGCAAGATTCCATACTTGTTTCGCAATCCCAAGTAACCAACTTACATATTGAAATGTCAATGATTCTGTAACTATTCTTGGATTGTTGTTTGTCACCCTCACTCTCACAGGGTTTGTTACTTTCCATTTGAGGAATGATACACTCAAGTGACATCCAGCTATATATATATATATATATATATGTGTGTGTGTGTGTGTGTGTGTGTTTGTGTGTGTGTAAATAGGGAAAAATTGCAAAATTGGTCTTGTATCTATAGAGGTGTTGCAAAATTAGTCCTGTAACTTTTGAAGTTGCAATTTTAGTCCTGTGACAATTTTACCCCTTAGCAAAAATAAAAATTTTAATTATGTAATTTTTAAGATTTGACAACTTTAGTCTTTTATTTTTTAGTTGTGGTAATTTCGATCATATTATTAAAAATAATTATTTTGGCATATTTTTACTTGTTTTCTGTATTTTCATAATTAAGAAATAATACATATTGAACTCGTATCTCAGATTTTAATCTGAATTCATAAATTTAAAATGCTTCTTTCATTAGGCAATCTATAATATAAATGATAAATAAATTCTACTCAATTAAATAAAATATAGGTTGTGATACCATTTTAAACTTGATCTTAGGTATATTGAATATTTTAGCTATCAATGGTATTTTGGGAATAATTGAAATTATGAAATAGCCCTTAAGACCAAATTTGCATCAACTTAAAACTTATTGGACCAAAATTGCACAAATCTAAAACTTACGGGACCAAAATTGCAATTTCAAAAGTTACAGGACTAATATTGCAATACTCCTATAGATACAGGACTAATTTTACATTTTCCCCATGTAAATATATTAAACATTGGGAATTAAGCAATATTGTTGTTAATGTTATTACTACAAGGGTCATAATGTTTATAAGTGTGTGTATATATATATATATATATAAAGGAAGTTACAAGGAATTTAATTTAATGATGACGAGATAATTGACCATTATTGTAATTTTATGAGTTGATGCAGATTGAATTTACATTTAGTTCTTTGTAATTATTCCCTAAAAGAGACGATAAAATCATTCTCTAGAGACTCTCTAATTGAAAAACATCATATTTGTTGTTTTCTTGCATTTTTAATGACCATTGTGAAAGGCAAATCCGAAAAAAATCACACAAATTTTGAAATAAAAGAGTGTGTTCGGAGATGCCAAAAATATTACTCTTTAAATTAAAAGAAGTCCTTTATTTATTAAAGATGTTCTTTATTTTACAAGAGATATTCTTTAAATTTAAAAAGTCTCTTAAGGATGCTCTAGGTTGCTATTGTAAAGAGGAGTAAATGTAATTAACAATTTTTATTGATTACCTATTACTTTGTGTCATTTGGGTATCGAGTCATTATGCATTTTCTTTTGGGGAGGGTTAATAATACCCTATAAACCTATTATTAATACAACCCACTATTTTTTTAAGGGAAAATTGCAAAAATGGTCCTCTGTGTTTTTGGGCAGCTGCAAAATTAGTCCTCTTTGATTATTTGTTTGTAAAATTGGTCATGTATGTATGATTTTGTCTCAATTTAAGGACAATTCGAACCCAATTTTGAATTTTTTGTAGGATTAAGTCTTAATTAGGTTTAGTTCTCAATATTAGTCACCTTTTTGCAAAAAAATTGGTCCCACATTTTTGGGGTGTTGCAAAAAAGGTCATTTTCGAATTGATTTTAATAAAATTATCCTATATGTATTAAAATGTCCTTAAATTGAGAATATTTTTATAAAAAATTGAAGAATTATGGAAAAATAGTTATTTTAATAAACTATATAAATTTCAGTTTTTAATATATAAAATAATCTACGTAAACTAATACATCATTTCAAATAATTAAGATAATAGTAATAAATTATTTAATAACTAAAATTTAAAGAAAACTAAATTAAAAAACAAGATAATCATTTGAACTAACCCATTAATGTTTTTGAACAATAATTAATTAACTCCTACATAACGGTTGTTGACCTATTGTGTCCTTGAACATTTACGTGAATTTAAATAATAGAAGAAAATAAAATTAAAAAGATTATATTTATAGGAAAATTATGGGAAATCTGTAGTTAAGTATTAAGAAAATTGTAAAGTGTAGATAAAATCATTGTAGGCAAAATATTTGCCTACAGAATCTAAAACTGTTGGTAAATACCTACAGAAAATCTGTCGGTAAATTGAAAAATTGTTGGTAATTTGGTATAATTTGGGGGAAAATAATATTTTTTGTTTTGTAGGTATTCTGTAGATAACTATAAAATTTAGTGACAAAATCATTTCTGTCGGTAAATTCTGTCGGTAAACTGGAATTTTCTTGTAGTGGTGTTAATCAAATAATTAAAAGTAAATTAATAAATTATTTAAATAATTAGACTAAGATAATAAACTATTTAATACTTCAGTTTTAAGAAACTAAATTATAAAAATAAACTAATCATCTAAACTAACCTATTAATGTTTTTAAACACTAATAAATTAATCCCTAATTAACAAGCATTGACATATCTTCTCTTATTAAAAAACTGAAATTTATTTTATTATAATAATTATTTTCCCATAATTCTTCAAGTTTTTATAAAAATATTCTCAATTTAAGGACATTTTAATACATATAGAATCAATTTCGCAAAAAATCAAATCGGAAATGACAATTTTTTGCAATACCACCATACATACTGAACCAATTTTGCAATTTTCTCGATCCATGTTGGCAAAGAGGTGATTAATCTTGCCAATTAAGCCTAATTAAGACTTAATCCGCTGAAAAATTCAAAAATGAGTGTAAATTATCCTTAAATTGAGATAAAATCAAATATAAAGGATCAATTTTGCAAAAAGGTAATCGGAGAGGACCAATTTTGCAACTACCCAAAACATGCAGGACCATTTTGGCAATTTTCACTTTTTTTTATTACATCCTCAAACATTTTCCAGTACTTTGCCCTTCCCCAGCTAAACAATTTCCCCTAAAATATAAACTCACCCAATACACAAATGAAACGAACAGACAAGTCTACATTCGTACAAAACGTCATTAGATATTTCTTTCATTTTTATCGTAAAATGGCTCTATATTTTTCAGTGATTCATATGTTTGTGAATTATCTGAAATAAGAAATAAAAGAACAAACAATTAGACGAACCTTTGGAATCATTAGGCTTATTCATACAATATGAGAGAATTAAGGGAAATTTGAAGCATAATTTAGCCATTTAGATGAACCTTCAGAATCATTGGGCTTCTGAAAAACAAAATTTGAAGTTGTGAGTCTTCATTTTTCTATTCATTTGGAAATTAGAGAGTAATAACTAAATCCAACGAAATCAATTATAACATCATGACAGAAAATAATTTCACTGTTAGTGTTATTGAAGTTGGCAAATTTGGTCCACAGTACATGTTCTAGTGTTGTAACACTGTTTATGCAACACTAACTCACAGAATCTGGGCGGATTTTATGCCAGATTCTGTGAAACCTCAAAGGAAGCATGGGACATCTTGCAAGTTGCCTACGAAGGAACTGAAGTTGTAAGAATGTCTAAACTACAAATGCTTACTTCTAAATTTGAGAATCTTCGCATGAGTGAAAATGAAACAATAAGTGATTTTAATTCAAAACTCTGTGATATTTCAAATGAGTCATATGCCTTAGGGAAAAAATACTCTAATTTTAAGCTTGTCAAGAAAGTTTTAAGGTCCCTTCCTGAAAGGTTTGCCTACAAAGCGACTGCTATAGAAGAATCAAAGGTTTTGTCGGAGATGAAACTTGATGAGCTAATAGGGTCCCTTCAAACCTTTGAAATGAACCTTGAAGAAACAAGAAAGGAGAAACTCAAGGAAGCAAGCTATAAGAAAGAAAAAAGCAAGGAAATTGCTTTTCAGGCTGAAACATCAGATGAACTGACTCTTGAAGCAGGAAAAGAGATTCAAGAAGCATTCGCATTACTTACCAAGAATTTCAGCAAACTTTTTAAATAGGCAAACAAGGGAGGGAATTTCCCCAGAACCGGAAAGAATTCTGGACCTCAGAGAAAGCAAAATGACAGTGGAAAAGGCATAAAATGCAGGGAATGTGGAGGCTTTGGACATATTCAAGCCGAATGTGCAAATACCCTGAAGAAGAAGAATGGTAAATCATTCACCACATCATGGAGCGATGATGAACCAGATGAAGAAGAAGAAGAGGATGTAAACAATCAAGTTGCCTTCACTGTTACAAAGGAAGAGGTTGGTTGTAAACAAACGCACCCCAGTGCTACTTCTGGTGTTACTACACCAAACAGGTATAACTCTAACTTTCCTTTTTCTGAAACGTGCCTAACTTCTGTACTTCCTGCAGAGGAAAACGAGTCAGATAATGGGAGTTCTGAGGATGAATCCAAAGTAGATGAAGAAGAACTTAGAAGGGTTTACCAAAAGTTGCTGGAAAAATGCCTAATAGTCAGCAAGACCAATGAGATTCTGGAAAAGAAGGTAGTGTCTCTTACTGTTGAAAAAGAGGCGCTCAAGGGTGAAGTTATAAAGTTCGAAAAACTGGCAACTGAAAGAAAAGAAGAACTTGACAAAGTGAAGAAAGACCTCAGTGAGATGGCTGCTTCTGTGAAAAGGTTGAATGCAGGCAAGGGCAGATTAGATGAAATCCTCTCTCAAGGAAAAAACCAGCAAGACCGTGCAGGTATTGGTTTTGGCTTCAATACTAACAAAAATCATGCTAAAAAGGATAAAAACTCTAAAATTGTTTTTGTTAAAGAAGGAACATCATTCAGTCATAATAGAAAAAGAAGCAATGTTTTTGTTCCTATTTGTCATTATTGCAACCGTCCTGGCCATATAAGACCTAAGTGTTATCGTCTTCAGAAACACTATAGGCAAGGCAGTGCAAACTCGTGTTCCAACATCAGCAAAGAAACACTCCTCGTTTTAAAATCAATTTATCAAACAAACCCAAGAAAATCTGGGTGAGGAAGGATGAGTTCTCTTGCTATGTTGTCCACACTGCTTTGAAAGCCAATGTGACTGAATCATGGTACTTTGACAGTGGTTGCTCTCGTCATATGATTTGGAGAGTTGGAAAAACTGGCTGATTTTGAAAAACATGAGAATGGATTGGTTACTTTTGGTGATGGTGCTAAAGGCAAAGTTTTGGGAAAAGGGACCTTGAATGTGTCAGGTCTTCCTTCTCTAAAAAATGTTTTGTATGTTGAAGGACTAAAAGCCAATCTTATTAGTATCAGTCAGCTTTGCGACGATGATTTACTTGTGAAATTTGACAAAAATGTATGTGTTGTGTTTGACAAAGCTGATAAATGCATTTTAAAATGTAATAGATCCTTTGATAACTGTTATCTGATAGAGGAACATGTTCAGTGTTTCAACACTTCTCTTGTGTGTAATAAATCCCTCCTGAGTAACACTGAATTGTGGCACCAAAAACTAGGACACTTGAATTTTCTTGGTATGATGAATCTTACCAAAATAGGGGTTGTGTTAGGAGTTCCTAAACTTGATAAAGATCATTCGGTGTCTATGGTCCGTGTCAATTAGGAAAACAAGAGGGAAACTCATAAGGTGTTGCAACATCTCAAAGACCTCACACTGTCTGCGGAAGTTATGCATATGGACCTTATGGGACCAATGCGGTCGAAAGCATAGGGGTAAGAAATATGTGTTTGTGTGTGTTGATGATTTCTCCAGGTTTACTTGGGTTGACTTTATTAGAGAAAAATCTGACACCTTCACTGTTTTCAAAAAATTGGTGCTTAGACTGAAAAATGAAAAGGGGTCTAATATTGAAAGAATCAGAAATGATCACGGTAGAGAATTTCAGAATGCTAATTTCTCTAATTTTTGTGAAAAACTTGGAATCTTTCATGAATTTTCTGCTCCCATTACCCCTCAGCAAAACGGAGTTGTTGAAAGAAAAAATAGGACTCTCCAAGAGATGGCACGTGTTATGATTAACTCCAAGAAAATCTCTCCTAAAATGTGGGCTGAAGCTGTGAGCACTGCGTGTTACATCATTAATAGGGTTCATTTACGTCCTGGTACTAATATGACACCCTATGAGATTTGGAAAGGTAAAAAGCCCAATATCGGTTACTTTCATGTGTTTGTTATATTCTAAATGACAGACAACATCTGGGTAAATTTGATTTGAAAAGTGATATGGGAATTTTTCTTGGATACTCTGTTAATAGTAGAGCCTATAGAGTCTACAACATGAGAACTCGTACTATCATTGAATCTATAAATGTTGTAGTGGACGATACTAAAGATTTTGCAGAAACTTCGAAAGACAAAGATGAAGAAGGAGCAGGAGAAAAGTTCGAGTCCAACAGAGGTCTTTGAAAGTGAAACCAGTGATGTTACAACACCTGGTCATACACCTGATGTTGATGTTGATGCTAATGTTGATGCTGAGTCAGAAGAAAATGAAGCCACTGAGTTCGACATCTTCGATCAAGTCAGAAAAGAACCGCCAAGCAGAATAAAGAAAAACCACCCCATGGATCAAGTGATTGGGGAAGTGTCAGAGGGCATAAAGACAAGAGGTAAAGAGAAGGTAAATTACAGGGAAATGGTAAGATTTGTCTGTTTTACTTCTTTCATTGAACCCAAGTTAAAGAAGCTCTTATTGATGATTATTGGGTGAATGTTATGCAATTGGAACTGGAACAATTTGAAAGAAACAATGTGTGGGATCTTGTTCCTAGGCCTGAACACTCTAATGTTATAGGAACCAAGTGGATTTTCAAAAACAAAACTGATGAACTTGGTAACATAACTAGAAACAATTCCAGGCTTGTGGCTCAAGGCTACACTCAGGTGGAAGGAGTGGACTTTGATGAAACTTTTGCCTTGGTGGCTAGACTTGAGTCCATAAGACTCCTGCTTGCCTTTGCTTGTGTTCTTAAAATCAAATTGTTTCATATGGATGTCAAAAGTGCCTTCCTAAATGGTTTTTTGAATGAGGAAGTGTTTGTTGAACAGCCCAAAGGTTTTGAAAATCCCCATTTACCCAACCACGTTTTTAAACTTAAAAAGGCCCTATATGGGTTGAAGCAAGCTCCTCGGGCTTGGTATAAAATTTAAGAATGGTATCACCATTGCTCAAATTTATGTTGATGACATAGTGTTTGGATCAACCTCTAAACAAAAACTTGATGAGTTTGTTGGCTACATGTCTTCTGAGTTTGAAATGAGCATGGTAGGAGAGTTGAATTATTTTCTTGGGCTTCAAGTTAAACAGTTTGACAAAGGTATTTTTATCACTCAGAACAAGTATGCCAAGAACCTTGTTAAAAGATTTGGGCTGGACAATAAAAAGCACATGAAAACTCCCATGGGCACTAATGATAAATTGTCCAAAGATGAAAGTGGTTCCCCTATTGATCCTACTCTCAACTGAAGTATGATAGGGAGTCTTTTGTATCTCATTGCTAGTAGACCGATATCGCCTATAGTGTCGTGTGTGTGTGCTAGATATCGTCATGTCCCAAAGAATCTCATTTGAAAGTTGTGAAAAGAATCATTCGTTATATTAATGGGACTGTTGATCTTGGTATCTTCTACTCTTTTGATACTAACACTAATTTGGCTGTTTTTGTGATCTTTGATTGGGCGGGAGATGTCGATGAGAAAAAGCACCACTTTGGAGGGTGTTTCTACCTTGGGAACAATCTCGGTTTCTGCACAAGAAGAAAGCGAATTGTATTTCATTGTCCATTCTTTGAATACGAGTATATTGCATTGGGAAGTTGTTGCTCCCAAATGTTATGGATGAGACAGATGTTGGCTGATTATGGGGTTGAAGAGAAAATTCTTACTGCTTATTGCGATAATTCGAGTGCCATAAACATTTCTAAAAACCCAGTGCAACACTCTAGAACTAAACACATCGATATTCGACACCATTTCATTACAGACTTGGTTGAGAATAAAATTGTTACCATTGATTTTGTCACTACTGAGAATCAAATTGCTGATATTTTCACCAAAGCCCTAGACTTTCAAAGGTTTAATTACCTGAAACAGTCTCTGGGTGTCTGTACTCTCTGAGCAGTGTGGGTTTCAGTGTTGCAACACCATGTGCATCATTTCTCTTTCTTGATGTGTTGCAACCGCTTTTTGATCTTAATTCTTGTGCATTAGACATTTTGCATTTTTAAGATCATTTCATTGGCCTTTTTGTTTTATTGTTGTAACCCTATTGAGTACTCCTTTGATGAACTATCTGCCTAAAAACAATTGTGGATCAAATTGCAAACAGAATGAATTTTCCCATATGAAAGATGTATTTTTTTTTGGGCCTTTGACGGAAAAAGCTGCCCTTACATTGTGTGTGAAAGCTATTCAGTTGTGAACTATTCTATGTTCTTTTATATGCTTGAATCTTGTTATGATCTTCTGAGAAAGAGCTACCCATTTTTTTGGAGCGAAAGCTACCGACTGGCTAATAGTTCCTCTGCTGATTCCTTTCACTCAAAAGATTTGTTAAATGGGAAAAGGATTTTGGTCCATTGACTTTGTATGGTGGTGTTCTTGAAAAAGGTGGTACAACACTGGGTTACCGCACCAAAACGCCTGAGGCCTTTTTATTACTGTCTGAAATAAACTCATCATTCTAGACATCCCTCAGGATCATCTTTGGGCTTGTGGAAAATATTTTCTCTCTTGATTCGATGTGGTGTATTATTTTTGGAAATGATGTTTCCTTAAATTTATCTCTGATTATAAAAGGTATTGATCATCTGTGTTTGTTTTTGGATTATTGCATACTTTGACTTATGGGACTTTTCCAAAAATATTTTGAATTTCAAAAATTTCAGTTGGGAATTTTTTTGGAAACTTCCTTTTTGACCGCCATCAGTATCTCTCCTACACAAGGAAGTTATATCTCTCCATTTCTTATATACTCTCATTCATCTTGTACTTGGAAATCCCTTGAGATTCCTCCTTCCTGTCTTCCATTTTTTTTTGGTCTCCCTCTAACCCAAATCTTCAGAGTATCTTGTGTTTGCTCAGTTTTGTTTACAGATTCTCATCCAATGGTTCGCAGAAGAGAACATATACTCAGGGAATTAAGGGAAGTTGCAAACAGAAGAAGAAACAGGGGAAACCCCAGTTCTGAAAACCCTATTCGCATGGAAGCAGATCCTCCCATTGGTGATGCCACTTCTGGTGTGCCGATCGCTCCAGGACATCTCCTGGGTGTGGATTTAAACAACCCACCACCGGCTGACACAAACCCCAATTTCTCTGGCCTTGTTGCTTGCTCAAACCCGGAGACAAGAGAACCAGATACCTCATCTATGGGTAATGTCAATCAACCATCCATGTTGTATCCTCCCTCATCACGCGTGAAACCCGCTGATCAATGCTTTGCGAGAACGTACTTTCGAAAAAGGAAAAATTGTGTGCCTATTGACCAGGGAGACGAGGAGGAAGCTTTTGTGGCAAGAAAACGGGCGACCACAACTCTAAAACCGTCCAAGCGAATCATTCGACAGATGGTATTCACTGATTCGGAAGATGAAACTCCACGGGAAGACCCTCCAGTAAACCTCCCTTCTTCTTAGTCTAGTGCTATTGAACCCTCTGAGGATACCTCTTCGTTCGATAGTGAAAGCAACCAGTCGGACTTGGAACCGGACGATGATGCCGGAATGGACACTAATGAAGGTTCCAATGTCAGTGATGCAACACCAGGTTCACACGGTTCCGCGAGTCCGATCATGAACCCTCCGACTCGAATTAGAGGAGGCAGAGGTCAATTTTCCTCCTTTTACTCTACTGAGAATAAAAATCTTTGGGAGAGTGTTGTTCAGCGTGAAATCATATGTGAAAGGCCTATCAAAATGGATGATCATGCTAAATTTGGTATTCTTCCGCTCCTTGGGAACATAGATCTCCTTGGTTCTGTTACTCACATTGGTAAATATGTTGATCGTGTTGTGAGGGAATTTTATTGCAACCTGCCTCTGAGATTTACTGATCACAAGTCTGCTAAGTATGGGTCTGTGTGGGTTCGACGGAAGGTTTACTCGTTTACTCCTGCGGATATTAATGCGGTTTTGGAAGGAAATAATGCAGATGATTTGGATCTACCATCTGACATAGATGCAATTTCAAAAGAGATAAGTGGGGGTGTGAAGGAAGTTTGGCCGGGAACGCAAGAAAAATTTAAGGCCAAAGACTTGACCAAGAAGTACACTCTTCTTCACAAAATTGCCCTTTGTAACTGGACTCCTACCAAGCATTCCTCTTCTGTCACTATGGATCAGGCCATCTTGTTGTATTGCATTGGGACTAGACATTCGTTTAACATTGGGGACATGATCTTTGACATCATTGGCACTCACGCTGGGTACACCAGTACTTATGGTATTCTCCCCTTTCCCTCTTTAATTTTTAAAGTGCTTGTTTCCCAGGGGTTTAAAAAGAAGGCATCCGAGGATCTTGTTGCTGTCCCTGCTCCCATTTCCATCTCAGTCAAAATCCTCAAGAGTGAGAAGATCAATGACCTACCTCTACCCCCTCCTTCTGGTTCCACTGCTGGTGCTTCTTCCAGTGTTGCAACACTAGGGAATTCAGCACTTGAAGCGGTTACGTCTCGAGATAGTGACGGAACATCAAGTCAAATCTTGGACTCGAAGAAGTTAGAGGCACAAAATCTTCTATCCCAGATTCTTGCTCCTGCTGGTTCTTTGGCACCTGTTTCTCAAAAAGAGGGAGTAAGTGGTCATGTTAATGATGATTTTGATGACTTGGCGGATGATCGCCATTCTTCTTTGAAGAAGCACATTCGGGGGAGTCTAGTTTGAGGAAGATCGCCGGAGGGGAGTCTCAATCTCCATCTCAAGATGGCCGACTACGAAGGGGAGTCGAAGGAGGATAGTGGCTCTGATTGAAATTGCAGCATCTCTGAATGTTATTGTTTGTTTCTTGTTCAAATGATAAACTGGGTTAAACTAGTTTTGTTAAACTAGTATTTTGGACTAAGTGTTGGATGTATTTGAACTGTTTGCATGCTTTTCTGAACTGTGCTAACTTGCAGGTTTCTGTTATTG
Source organism: Rehmannia glutinosa (assembly GCA_016081115.2). Taxonomy (NCBI): domain Eukaryota; kingdom Viridiplantae; phylum Streptophyta; class Magnoliopsida; order Lamiales; family Orobanchaceae; genus Rehmannia; species Rehmannia glutinosa. Next base: position 143,853,184 of record CM071926.1, read on the forward strand.
ACTTCTCTTGTCATATCCTATATATATCCTGTTAAGTGTTGTTTTGACCAAAAGTGCCAAAGGGGGAGATTGTTAGTGTTATTGAAGTTGGCAAATTTGGTCCGTTTAGCACAATGCATGTTCTAGTGTTGTAACAATGTTAATGCAACACTAACTCACAAAATATGGGCGGATTTTATGCCAGATTCTGTGGTGTATTTTTTGGCAAGATCTTTGTATTATGAATGTTGCTGATATTATTGATAATGTTTATCTTAATTGATTCAGCATCTTTTTAAATTGCCAATTATTCCTTTTAAATCACTTTTCTTGTGTAATTGATTCTTACCCACAAGGAAATGATTTGGTTTTCTGATTTTCTTCCTTTAGCAAGAAATTGTCCATCTTGAAATCAGGGATAGGATTTCTTCTTGGTGGCTATAAAGAAGAGAAGTCAGACCTTGGAGAAGCTATCGAGCTTAAGCATATTCAAGCTTTATTTTGCACTTCTTCAAGAAATCATTTTACTACATACTCTTATTCTTTGGGAGAAGAAGGTGAAGATCTACGGTGTGGATCGACTCGACCGTTCAAGGGATTTGAAGTTGGAGGGATTCCAACAAGGTTGAGTGTTCTGAAGAATCGATTTAAATATTAGTTTTATACGAGTGTTGGTGTATTAGATAAAAAGGGATTCTTTATGCTTTTCGTAAATCCAGTCGTATTTGTAATAACTCTTTGTTCTCTAATATTGAATTGTTTCTTCTCTAGGCGTGGCCTCGTGTATTAAGATTGAGGAATCTAAGCACGTTAAAAATCTTCGTGTTATTTTTATTCCGTTGTGTTCTTGTGTTGGTTGGTTCAGTATTACAACATTAACATCCAACACCTTAAGAATCTGTTCTGTTTCACGTAAGTAAGGGCACATATTCTATCATTCACGAAAACAAAATCAAAGTTATCGTAAAACAACTGCTAAGAAAGAATAAAATTCAAGAATGCATAGGAAAATGTTGAGTCAAATTTTCTCTATGTAACACCATGGGAAAAGAGATTTACAGCAAGATTGATGAACTGTAAAACTCACAACATTATATATAGGATATTGGAGAAAAGGAGAATCCCATGCCTTAAATGTTGGAATTTTAAAGTAACATTCATAAAATTTACATAATCATCCTAGAATATGCGGAATAATTTCTAGGATAAAACATCATGCTTTTATCATCAAAGATTTATGGAATAACGAAATACCTGGATCCATAGTAAGATCAGTATGCGAAATACCTCAATTATGAATCTCCTACGAACACGAACACAAGCATCCACGATCAAGAACAAGTTTGGTTTTATGGCATTCCTCAACTAAATCTCTGGATTCCTTATGGGACTTCGTTTTCCATCTTGATGTGGAGAATATAAAATTGTGTGCGATTTAGTATATTGGGGACCATAACCATCAAGTTCTTTATATAGGTATCAAATTAGGGTTCCCATAATCCCCTAAGTTGATTCCTATTAGGTATCTACTTTTTGTTTCCATGTAAAATTCAGTAGCCTTAGACTGCACCGCATTTAGATCATTTAATTAGTCCACTAATAATTAAATGATAAATATAATTGTAATTAAATATGTTGCCCACATATTAGGAATTAAATAATTCCTAACAATCTCCCACTTGAGCTACATATTGTTCCATAAATAATTATATTTTTTATGTGCACAATGTATGTTATTTATTCTTTGATTGTCGACAATAACGGTCCTTCTCATACACTAGCAATGAGTCTATCCCAATTTTCATCACATTCACTATCGTGACTCAACCAGGATAATCACCATACTAGTACACTCAATGATATAGATCAAACACTACAACAAAAATGGTAATACACAACACAATAACGACAACGGTTTTATGCTAAACTGTTGTATTTTACGTAATAGACTACAGTTTGTACGAAAACTGTAGTCTTTGAGCGGCCCTTTTCTTTAACGACAACGGTTATTCAGCAACCGTTGTGTGTGAGCGGATTTATTTAAAAAATGACAACGGATGTTGCAACAGTTTTAGAAAGCGTTGTAAATTTCAAAAACAACAACGGTCTGTACAACGGTTTTCGAAACCGTTGTATATCAGCGGAAAAAAATTGTTAAATTAATAAAGGGGAAAAAATGAAAGGAAAAAAAATTGTTAGATAAAAAGGAACAAAATTAAATCAATGACTTATGATTAGAGCTGTCAAAACGGGTTGGCGGGGCGGGCCAGCCCGTGGGCGGAAAATCCTGCCAATCGACGGCGCAGGGCGGGCCAGAAATATGCCAGCACACACCCAAAAATCCGTTGTGTATTAGCAGTTTTCTTGTAGTGAAATATGTAGAGCAACATGAAAATATCATGCAATGTGATCTTAATCATGTCTATTTCCAACTGGTCCAACTTTAGTCTTTAATGAGATCAATCCATATGCAATGTAAAATATCACACATAAACATAAAATTGAGTTCAGAAAATAGAATAACCACCAACTATTCTGCAGAAACCAAATGGTCCAAAAGCTGAAACTAAATACATAGAACATCAACTCCCACAAAAACTAAGTTATCATCCATAATAACACCCATATGAGCAGTATACTCGTGAAATTCCTTAAGTGTTAATACCTTAGTTAATAGATTTTGCTAGCATAAAATTCATGTTTATAGGTTCTATGAAAAAACTGTCTATTCTGAACTCTTTCCTTAACAATAAGAAACTTGATGTATCAACATCGAAGAGCTTCTGTTTCGAATATGGAAAGACCAATTTATTGTCACATTTTATCTTTACTGGTAATTCAATACCATTCTTAAGATGCAGTATGATGACAATAATTTGCAACCATATCTTTTGATGAGATGCCCCAAAATAAGCCAGAACATAACTGCTATATTGGAATGAACTATGAGTGTCTGCTTGGCACTATTTCCAATATAGTTCTTCCAACTAGTAGTTAAGTATAGACAAAAATGGATCGTAATTGTATTGGCATCCTGTAAAATCGGAATCAAATCACTGAATGATCTCTATAAAGATCTGATTTCCGATTAGTGAGAATAAAATTCTTTTGTTCTCTAAGAATACTTTATAAACACTTTATGATTGCTTTCCAGATGATCCATTGTAAGGGTTAACTATCTTTCAAGCAGTTAGACTATGTACGTTTATCCGAATACGTACATACTTAAGCATACAAAAGACTTCCTAACATAAGTAGTCTTTTGCATACCTTAAGTTTATACTCATTCTTAGGGCACTGGATGAGTGAAACTTAATTTATTTAGTAATGGAATTTACTCCTACGGAACCTACAATATGTACACTTATGAACCTTATTTATCTCATCGTCAAATGGAAAAATAACTTAATGATAATTGTAACACCATAAATGGAGAGCTAGCTCAAAACTAAATAAGCCAAAATATCATATTCTAAAGAGTCTTTCACTAAACTTGAAGAAAAGTCTCATTATAATCATCTTCCTTCTGATAAAATGTTTGACGACTAGACATATCTAATATATCTCAACATTGCCTTTTTTGTATCTTTTAGATCTGAATATTCATTTATGACCAATGAGTTTCACTTCTTTATACAATTTGATGAGATTTGTAATTATCAAAGTCATCTATGAATTTCAACTAGTTTTTGAGATTGTTGAGTTTGTCTTTTTAGAAGTAAGTTATATATACTGGACAAGGAATCCCTCAATATTATTTTAATGATCCAAATTTGCATATTGTCAATGTTAGGAATATAAACATAATCATTACCAAGTTCAACTATAGGAGAAAAATAAATTCCTCATCAAAGATAATGCCTTTAAGTCTATCTCCCACTCAAACTCAACTTCCTCAAAAAACATTTACATTCCATTCAAAAACCTTATATAATACCTAACAAAGCAACAACTTACAGCTTATGAGTCCAATTTCCTTTTATAGGCTTAGGGACCTTACCAAATTGGACAACCCCAAATATCCATTTGTCTAATGTTAGACTTTTACATATTCAAAATCCTTAAATGGTCTTAGTTTGCTAATGCTTAGTTTAGGACTCTATGAACACTAAGTGTTGTAGTCTTAGATGCCTCTCTATCCAAAATTATGGTAAAGAAAAATGACTAATCATATTTCTTACCATTTCCTCAATTTTATTTCATGTGTTTTGTACAATTTATACTAACATGCAAGTTTCTTCGCATGGGGTAATTGCATTAAAATTATAGGTTATCATTAATGATAATGAACCAAAATATTTGAATATTAGAAAGACAAATTTGCAATTTCCATATGAACAAGATTAACCAAATTTACTCAAAATGGAAATAGATATTATGTCTCATCTAAATTCAAAACAACTAGTCACTAATGATAATATAAGTCCGTACAACCTCACTTGTTACTATTTTGTCATAGCCTCAACATAGATGTATCTTTCAACATCACTTGCCTATTGACTTTACAGACAACCTTGCATTAATATACTTTATGTGAGTAGTAGAACTATAATTTACCCACCAAAACACGTAAAGGTACAAAACTTGACTAGCAGAAATAAACTAAATTGAGCAGCAATTCATTTGTATACACCCTTATTGCAAAAGTAACATGTGAAATCTTTATCATACTTCTTTTGCATTCTAATTGTGGTGTCCAAACTGCAACTTGATCATTTCTTTATTCTGAGGGATATATAGTTGCTAAATGAATACTTAAAGTCCATTCCCATTCAAACTTTATTTTCTCGCTCAATAAGACTTAAACTCGTGGAAAGCCCACTGTTATCTAAAATGGTGTATCTGACTAACTTTAAAAGTGTCTTATTGCATGAAAAAAAATGATAACATATACACGAGCAAGTCCTAGACATCTCTATCTTTAGTGCCTTAAGTTTCAAAGTGAGATTGAACGTTTCCTAATGCACTCTCTTATGTTCCACTTTTCCTTAGTGAAACCAGTTAATCAAGAAATTAATATGTTTCAACAATCTCTAGGGAACCTAATTTTATACTATCCACTTCATATATAATGCCCTAAATGTATTTCCGAAATAGTGATACAAACACTTAAATGAACTCAATATTGTGAGATATATAAACTTTAAGCGAGATAATTAAGGTAGAGAACATAATAATATTTACTCACAAATATTTATGTCATAGCATAAATAAGATATGGGCAAGTAAACCAAAATATATAGGGACCCATGACAAGGCACCTAGTACAACATTAATTTCCATCGAAGGACAAAAATTAATTGTAAGTGGTAACCTTGTTGTAATGATTTAAATCGACAATAAGTTACATTAAACAAAAGTCTATTGAAGGGCGGACTTATGCCCACATGAAACATCTATATAATCGTCACATACTTATCATCACAAAAGGTGCGTTGTTATTCGCCAAAGCGTGTCAAACCGAATGGCCGATCACGATCCGCATAATTAACTTCACACTATCATCTATATAATTTCAATAAAGTTGCTCTCCACAACAGAGGTCACGGACGCATCATGTTGCTTTGATTAACTTAATTGAAGATTACTAGACCAATTGAACAAGAAAAATTATAATTGCTCAATTGAACAACGTTACACGTTGCCCCTCTTCTATATAAAGATTTAACGTCTGAAAGCCAAGTTAGAGATAAAATCCGGCTTTATTTAGATTTAAAGCCTAGAGAACCAAATAAGGCAACAAATCTAATTTTAGTTAAGCTTAAATCCAAATAGCCTAATTTGAATTTAAAGCCCCAAAAACTAAATTGGGCCAAAATCCAATTGAATGAAAAAAATCCATTATATTGAGCCCAAAATAAATTAAGTTCAACATAATCTTTAGTTGGGTTTGAAGCTAATCATCAAAATAGAACCCAAAAAGTCAATATCAAGATAGATAGACCAAGTAAATACTATTATAGGGCTCTAACCAAATTTGGGTCGAATTCTTTATGGATTATATTTGAATAAAATTCAAAATTAATCCAATCTTTACTGGTTAAATTAACCCTTTAAGACCCAACACCCTAATCCCATTCAAGAAATCCAAATTTTCTTTATATGAATTTTGAGCCAAACAATATAAAAGCCAAAATTCAAACCTTATAGAGATTTTAGGATCTCTAACAAAAATTAATCCGAAACTCTTATTTCAAATTGGATTAAATGAAATTGGGTCCAACATCAAATACATTTGAGTCCAAAGAAAATACAACTTTATATGAACTTAGTGCCAAATTAACCAAATTTGAATTTAAAAGCCTGGAAACCAAAGTAGGCTTTAAATTAACTATAGTAGATTTGAGGCCCAAAGAACCAAATTAGGCCAATAATCTAACCAAAATAGACCAAGTTCAATATCCAAACTTTAAGCTAAAAAATCCATCCATATAATTTGAGCCAAAATTAGACACAAATCCAAACATCAAATTTAAGCTCAAATTTATATTAAAATTAAATCTTTAGCGTAAAGAAGGACTCAAATACAAATAAAATAAAATAAAAGCCAACATTTTATTTTATTTAAAGTGTGTCCAAAATCATAAACTATTAATCCCTTATTTGATTTAAAGACTGAAAACCTAATGAGCTCTAAAATCAACTTTAAAACGGGCTTAAATCCAAATACATTTAGACTCAAACTTTAAAGATCCAAATTCCAAAAGGTCCAATTATTTACGTCCAAATAAAATTGTATCATACATAATTGAGCCAAATTAACTTAATTTAAAGTCTAGAAACCAATTAGACTTTAATAGCAACTTTATTTAGATTAAAATCTGAAAACTGAATTAGGGTAAAATCTAATCTTAATTAAGCCCAAAAATTACAAATTTAGACTTAACTAAAGTAATTCAAATTTACTCCAATTAACAACTCATTAAAATCACAAGGGCTCAATAATTAATCATAAACAGTAACCAAACTCAAGCAAATATATAATCATACAAAAGGCCCTAATTATCTTAATCCGAAATTAGGCCCCAAAAAAAACTTTAATAAGGTCAAACAATAATTTATCCAGATTAAGGGGTTAATAGCTGGAAGACCCATATTTCATTAAATATACAATTAAATCCACAATTAGTATATTAATCGCATAAACACCCAAGTAAAACCAATTGCACATCAGCGCCAAAATATTAAAATATCCAAAATGCCGAACTTTGGTGTAGGCACCTCGTACCCACCTAGACAACAATATCCATCCAACTTCATGCGTCCACATTTTCAGACGTCACATGTTCTATTTCCGAGTGGATACGACTGGACCGACTAGGGGTCACAGTCTCACAGAGATGGAGAGTCGATTTCACCATCTACAGTAAATCAGCATGATAATGATTATCAGGATCAAGACCGGAGGAGGAGCACACGAGTGAGATATCCACCCAGATGTGACACCAGAGGATATCGGATTTAGGATTATGTTGTTAATGTAGTTTGTTTTGTTTTTTAAATTAATACATTCTAAATTCATGGTAGATTAGTTAAATTATAATTAAGTTTAAATTTTGAGGATGTGAAGAGGAAAATCAGTAAAAACGAAAATAAAAAATGAAAAAACATAAAGCACATCTGTAGAGCTGTCAAAACGGGCTGATGGGGCGGGCCAGTCCGCGGGTCGGAGAAGCCCGCCAATTGACGAGGTAGGGCGGGCCAGAAATATGCTGACCCAACCCAACCCACCGCGGGGCGCGGGCTAGGCGGGTCGGCCCACCCAAAAAATAAAAAAATAAAGAAATATTTTTTGTACATATTATTAATTTTAACGAGTTAAATATAATAATGGATGACAAATATATATTTTAAAAAAATATTATACATACTTTTATAAGAGATAAAAATATAAAATATCAATTATACTATTTTTTTCTTCTATTTCTTCTTCTTATTTTTTTCTTTTTGGCCGGCCCGCTAGTCCGCCCCGCCAAGCCCGCGGCGGGCTAGCCCATTTAGGCCTGTCCCATGACGGGCCGCTAAACACTTAACCCATCCCCTATCTTAGGCGGGACGGGGCGGGCCAACCCGTTTTGACAGCTCTACACATTTGTACGTTGCGCTTCATTTAGCAGATAAAATAAAAAAAATAACATGAAGCGCATGAGTGGTGTGAGCCTTTCCAAAAGGCTCATCCTACACATGTGCTTCATTTTAACCGAATTTTTTTAATAAAAAAACATGAAGTGCATGTAAGGTGTGTGCCTTTTATAAAGGCACAACCACTACATGCGCCTTCACTTACATATACAATTCTCTAAAAAATTGCCATACTTTATCAACTTCTTTTCAAATGTACAATATATTGACAAAAAACCTGTTCCACCCCCTATCTGCCGTCTGGTGATGCGACAATTGGCTCGGCCTTGAACATAATAGCTGTTGTAAAGGGTGATGTATTGGGCTTGCACCGAGGGGTTAATCGAAAATAGTAAACAGATTTGGGTTTTACAAACTTATAGCACTGTACAAACTTATAGCAATCTATAAACTTATAGCAATTTATAAGTTTGTTTTGCAGTGCGATAGGTGTCAATGTATGGGAAACATTTCAAGAAGACATGCGATACCATTAACTAATATCATGGAGGTGGAATTGTTTGATGTTTGGGGTATAGATTTCATGGGACCTTTTACAGTCTCAAATGGGTACATGTATATTCTCCTTGCAATAGACTACGTATTCAAATGGGTGGAAGCAATCCTTACTAAAACAAATGATGCCAGGGTTGTGTTAAATATTTTGCAAAATAACATCTTCACAAGGTTTGGCACTCCATGAGCCCTTATTAGTGATGGAGGATCTCATTTTTGTAATAAATTGTTTAACAACATGATGGAGAAATATGGAGTAAGACATAGAGTAGCTGCCGCTTATCACCCACAATCAAATAGGCAAGCCAAAGTTTCAAATAGGGAGATTAAGCAGATCTTGGAAATAACGGTTAGCATAAATCGAAAAGATTGGGCTTTAAAGCTTGATGATGCTTTACGGGCTTATCGTACAGCATACAAAACACCTCTGGATTTGTCTCTATATCAATTAGTTTTTGGGAAGTCATGCCACCTTCCGATGGAATTAGAACATAAGGCATTTTGGGCAGTAAAGAAGCTTAACTTCGACATGACGACAGTAGGTGAGAAAAGAAAATTGCAAATAAGCGAATTAGAAGAATTCAACCAAGATGCATACAAGAATGCCCAAATTTACAAAGATCGCACAAAAGATTGCATCATAAAAGAATTTTAAGAAGAGAGTTTTTACCCGGGCAAGTGGTACTTGTATATAATTCGAGATTATGATTATTTTCGGGTAAACTTAAATCAAGATGGTCGGGTCCGTTTGTCATCAAAAAGGTACTATCACTAGGAGGAGCCATTGAACTACTAGCAAAGGATGGTCGAGCTTTCATAGTGAATGGGCAACAAGAAACGCAACAGGAAATTTCGACCATTGACTTAATCGACACATAAGACAATCAGGAGTCTGGCTGAAGACGTAAAACTTAGCGCTTGTTGGGAGTCAACCCGATACTTGATCCATGTAAGTACATATTACATATTTCTCTTTACTTTTGATAATTTCCTCATATGTTCGGGACGAAACATATTTTAAGTTTGGGGGGGTTGTCAAGAATGCGTAATGTAGTACTTTTGCATTTTGCATTGCATTTAGGATTGCATGTAGAACATTAAAATTTGCATTAAAATTTTTTGATTTTTTTTTAAAAAAAAATTATTTTTATTTTATTTTTTTAGCACGTTTAATTGCTTTTGTGTGCGTTTTAATCAAGATTTTCGAAAGAGTACATAGTTTCTGTATGATGTTTAGTATGAGCATTTAATTTTATGAGATGACATATTTATGTGAATAATGCGATGAGTAGTTGAGGAGATGTAATTTATTTGTTGGGCAATAGTTAAGAAAACTGGGCATTTGAGCATGTTGCGAAAATAAGCCTGTAAACTTTTGTGCCTTAAACTGCTTTTATCTTTTGCAGTCTTATTTTCTTGAGTGTGTCATTTATGATTGCTAGAGCTCTAGAACTTACTTTGGTATCTTAATTGAAGCCATGTGTGTGTGCAATTTTTGAAAATGATTTATGGCTATCTTTGTTTTAACCTACTTAGTCTAAAAAGTCTATCTATGAACTCATGATTTCCTAATTAGCCAATTTTGAGCCATAATTTTTTGTTGTTAGCCATATTTTGATCTTTAAAATTGAAAAAATAATTTTATCCCTAAAATTACTTGAGCTTATAGAAAATGAACAAGTTTGGGGGAATGTGGTAAAAAATGAAAAAAAAAAAAAAAAGAGAGAGAGAGAGAGAGAGAGAGAGAGAGAGAGAGAGAGAGAGAGAGAGAGTTGGCAAAAGAAAGAGAAGAAGTAGTATCTATGTGAATGAAAGAAGAATGAAGCTAAAAAAAATCTGAAAATTGTGAAGAATTGAGAGCCTGAGGCTAAAGAAAAAAAAAGAAAAGAAAGCAAAAAGGTCTAAAAATTAAAAAAAAAGGAAAAAAATGGTGGAGTTGAGTTGAAAAGAAAATATCTTAAAAGGATGATTTTAGATAAAAATTGGGTTGGTGAAGTGCAAGTCTGTGTGCTTAAATTTTATTTGCTCAAGTCAAGTCACTTAATCCAAATTTTCCCTACCCTTACCAAAATGCCTACACTACAACCAAATAAAAGTTCTTTTTGATTCTTAAATTGTGCACACAAAAGTGGTAGAGATGTTAAGGACGATTTGCAAGCCTATGGTAGTTCTACTTTCATTTGAATAGATTTTGAGCACAAACACTTACCATACACTTTAAAAGTTGAGTGATACACTATTTACATGTGAGTCGCGATGTCAAGTACCCGAGAGAGTATTAATTTTTCCAAACTTATGAATGATGACTTCTTGATAATGAATTGCATAGTTTACTTGAATATGAAGTCAAATGAGATTAAGTGTTTGTAGTGTTCTTGTGTGTTCTTTGTACCCCTTGATATTATTTTTTTTAATTTTCTCGAGGATGAGAAATGCTTTAAGTTTGGGGGATTTTGATACTGTAAAATGTACGTGCATTTAGGGGCTTAAAATGGTATATAATTGATACATTTGCATGTATATTTAGTGTGTTTTTACTTGGTTTCCTTAGAAGAGCATGATACTGCGTATTCTTGTAATTTTTATAGGAAACGGAGCTTAATTGAAGAAATATCAGTTGGAAGGCCCGGATAGGACTAACGAGTGCAAGAAGAAGAAGAAAATAGACAAAAAAACATGCCACACGGCCAGACCGTGTGGGACCACACAGCCGTGTGACGTACCCGTGTGAAGAAGACATGTCCGTGTGAAGTTGGGAGAAAATAGGGGATGAAATCAAGCTGAACGGCCGGACCGTGTGAGGGCCACACGATCGTGTGAAGTGCCCGTGTGAAAGCCACACGGGCCGTGTGACTGACTGTGGTGGATTTTTGTGTTCTTTTCCCATTCAAACTCTACAAGTGATCTCTCCAAGCACCCATATAAGGGACCCAAGGGCTGCACGAAAATTACAACATCCATATACTATACAACACACCAAATTATATAGGAACACAAGATCAAAAGTCTTCTCAGAGAGGAGGGCTAGATTATGAAGAACACCACAAGGCCTTTCACATCTACGGAAGTACAAGAGCTTCGAAGGCTTGGAAGGAGAATTCATCCTGACAAGAAGGGATTTTCTTTCTTAGTTTAGATCTATTGTATGTGCTTAGACGATGTCACAATGTTGATTTCAAGTTTGTCTATAAATTTGTTTTCAATGTTTGGCTAATCTTTCGAATCTTAGAGCATAATCAAAACTGTGGATTCATGGTAAATCTTGATTAATTGTTTTCTTAATTGATTCATGTGTTCTATTTTATGAATTCGAGTACTTATTTATAATTGTCGATTATTTGGCCAATAGTTTGCATGTCATACTTGTTAGACCATAATCCGGGAGGTGAGTTCTAATGAGATGAAAATTGAATTCAGACATAAACATGGTAATGCATCGGGACACTACTTCTGTTTATGGGGAGTATTTCAATTCAAAGATCTTTTGGGAGTTAATAATAGTTGTGATAGATCGGAAGACCTCAATTATTATTAATATACTGTTTATGCGCCACCCAGAAGGAGGAATAAACTATTTTAGGAATTGAACCCATAGAAATGCATGAATTGGTTTGTGAAACTTTAATTGAATTTAATAGTGAAGAAATATGTTGAGATTATGTGCCTAAGGTTGATTCCGTGGTTGTTGAAAATACTTGTGGGGTTCGCAAATTTATTTCTTTTATTTTTATTTTCAGTTTTTCTAAATACTTGTGATATTCGGTCGCTTCAATAAAATTGGAAGGCGATGTTATTATAGTCTAAGTGTTTCGTAGTTAATCCTTGAGGAATACGACCTTGCTTGCCATTATCCTATAACTACACTGTACACTTGCAGTATAGAGATCCAAATATGTTTGGCGAACACAAGGTCATATTCCTCAGAGATTAACTACGAAACACTTAGGCTATAGTAAATCCAATTTTATTGAAGCGACCAAAAAATCACAAGTTTTATAAATCCTAAATTAACAAGTAAAATAAAATATGTAAATTTGTAAAAACCCGAACCCCACAAGTCTTTTCGACAAATACAAAAGCAACCCTAGGCGCATAATCTCAATATGCTTCATCAATACTAATCCAATTAACGTTTATCAAAACAAATTTATATGTTTTTATGGGTTCAATTCTTATATTTGTTTATTCCCCCTCCTGAAGCAAATAAGCAGTTGATTAATACCAATTGCTAGCATCCCTACTCAACAATTAATATTAACTCCCAAAATATATTTAAATTGAAGTACTCCCTACAAACAGTTATAAGTCTCCGACTATACCCTTTTGTAATGCGAATTCGATTTTTGCTTGTTAGGTCTCCCAAATTATGAACTAACAAAAATGACATGCAAATTATTGATCAGATAATCTACAAGAAATAAGCATACGAATTCATATAATAGAACACATAAACCAATTAAGAAAACAATCAATATAGATTTAACATGAATCCACAGTTTTGATTATTCCCTAGGATCAGAAAGATTAGCCCAGCATATTTGATAACAAATTCATAGACAAACTTGATCAAATAGTTTGACATTGTTTAAGTACAAACAAGATATCTAAACTAAGAAAGAAAGAACCCTTCTTGTTAGGATGGATCTTCCCTCCAAGCGTTCGAACCCTTGTGCTTCCATAGATGTGAAAGACCTTGTGGTGTTCTTCGTAGATTTGCTCTCCTCTCTTAGAAGACTATTGATTTGTGTAACCATAGTGTATTTTGATGTATTTGATGTGTTATGGTCTGATTATGAAGTGTTCAATTCGTGCAAGCCTTGGTCCCCTTTATATAGGTGCTTTGAGAGATCACTAGTAGAGTTCTGATAGGATTATGACTAAAACCAGTTGCATGACCATTCACACAACTGTGTGAATGCACACGGGTGGCTGCGCGATGTGATTTTGCTCATGGGGTCTTCAATATCAAAATTTTAGAGAAAGTTATGGCCAAAATACTAAACCATGTCGATCTTTGAAAACTATTAGCGTTTGGGCGTTTTGAAAGAAATTCCCTTTTGTTCGACTGTCCATGTTTCTTTACTTCACATCTTTGCTCGTACCTTCATCTTGGTATATCCTTTGTAACGTGATATCATTTTTGTCCAATTTAGCTCTATTTTCTAAAAAAAAATATACAAAATATATTGTATCGCCCCAATAAAGAAAATCTACCAAAACACACTAAATATACAAGCAAATGTATCAAATATGTATCCAAATAAGCCTCTAAATGCACGTATATTTTACAGGTATCAAATACACCAAACTTAAACCATTGCTCGTCCTCGAGTAAACTAAGAAAAATAGTCATATGGGATAAATGGAACACACAAGAACACTATAAATACTTAATCTCAATCAAATGCATACTCTAGCAAACATGCAATTCATCATCAAAAAGTCATTCATTACTAATTCGACATAATTAATACTCATACGGGTATTAGACATCGGGACTCACAAGAAGTGGTGTATCACTCAACTAGGAAAGTAGATAGGACGTGTATACACGCAAATTAATTCAATGAAGTAAAACTACCATAGGCTTGCAAATCGTCTAACATCTCTACCACTCAAGTGTGCACAATTTAAGAAACAAATATGAATTTTTCTTTTGTTGTAACGTAGGCTCTATGGTAAAGGTAGGAAAAATATGGATTAGGTGACTTGACTTGAGCAAATATAATTCAAGTACACAGACTTTCAATTCACCAACCCAATTTCATCTAAAGAAATATTCTTTCAAATTATTTTCTTTTTCAACTCATACTCTTATTTCATCCCTTTTCTTATTTTTCATTTTTTAGGCCCTTTGCCTTCTTTTCTTTTGCCTTAAGCTCTTAATTTTTCAAAGATTTTTAGAATTTTCTTTTTTTCTATTTTTTTTTTGCTCGATTTTCTTCTTTTCTTTTTCATTCAAAAATTTGCTTTCTTTTTTCGAGCTTCATCATTCACTATTTATTGATCATCCCTCTTTGTTTTGCCAATATTCTTTCTTTTTCAACATTTAAACCACATCTCCCTCAAACTATTCATCTTCTATAAGCTCAAGTTTTAGGGATAAAAATTATTTTTAAGTTTAAAGCTCAAAATGTGGCTAACAATAAAAGTTTAGGCTCAAAGTGGTTGAAGGAATCATGAGTTTATATATAGGTTTTAGGCTAAGTAGGCTAAAACAAAGATGATCTTAAATTATCTTCAAAAATTGCACACACACACATGGTTTCAATGAAGATATCGAAGCAAGTTTTAAAGTTCTAACAATCATGAAAGACACACTCAAGAGAAAAATAAGACTGCATAATATAAAAGCAGTTTAAGGCACAAAAACTGACAGGCTTATTTTTCGCATCATGCTCAAATACCCAATTTTCTCTATCAGCGTCAAACAAGCAAAAGATATCTTCTCAACAACTCATCACATTATTCACAAAAAAAATACTTCTTCTCATAAAACCAAATGCTTATAGTAAAATCATGCGGAAGCTTATTGTACTTTTTTGAATTTCTAATCATAACTCATACAGAAGCAATAAACGTGCTAAAGCGATAATAACAAAATATAAAATATTTTTTTAATTTTTTTATGCAAATCTTATATGTTTCTACATGCAATCCTAAATGCAATCCAAAAATACAACATTACTTATTTATGCATTCTTGACAACCCCCCAGCTTAAAATATGTTTTGTCACGAACATATGAGGAAATTATCAAAAGAACAAGGAATGCGTAAAAAGTACTTACCCAGCTCACTGTGGTGGATGAGGTGGAGGGTAGCGGCCTTGACCACTCTGCCATTGCTCCATTCTTTTCATTTTTTCCAATATTTTCCCTTGAAAGTCGTCAAAATATTCATTCTATTTCACACCTTCAGTAGTAAACATTAGTTTCTCCTCCATGGAATGGGTCTCTCTTGTGCCCAAGAATGTATAACGAAGGTGGTCCGGAAGATATTTACGTTCTAGAAAATCAGGGAGTTCGTCCATCAAATCCATACATGATGAAGCAGTCCACATGACCGGGTCGTGTGCGTCCACATACCTGTGTACTCCACCGTGTGAGTCTGCCATGTCTCTTTTTTTTTTAACCCAGAGTATATCGTAATGCCTCCTACACAACAACTCAAAAAAAACTAAAAATTAAGTTAGTATAAAAAAATCAAAAATCAAATAAACAAAGGCGATTAAAAAAATAAAAAAAGTTATATACAAAAATATATTGCTTCAACTAAGATTGAACTACTTATTACTATATCTAAGTCGAATCATTCAATCCCCGATAACGGTGCCAAAAACTTGATCATGAAAATCTTTTCAGTATACTACAAATGTACAACGTATCTAGTAGATAATGGCGAGCAAGGTCGTATTCCTCAGGGATTGACTACGAAACACTTAGGATAAATTAACAAGTAAAATTAAATATGTAAATTTGTAAAAACCTGAACTCCACAAGTCTTGTCAACAAATACGAAAGCAACCGTAGGTGCATAATCTCAACATGCATCTTCAATATTAAATCCAATTAATATTTATGAACACTAATAGTGTATAATTGATGTATTTGCATGTATATGTAGTGTGTTTTACTTGGTTTCCTTAGAAGGGCATGATATTTCGTATTCTTGTAACTTTTTACAGGAAACATAGCTTAAATAAAAAGATATTAATTGAAAGGCCCGGACAAGATCGTTGAGTGCAAAGAGAAGATCGAAAAGATGAAGAAACCAGACAAAAACCAGTCACACGGTCGGACCGTGTGGGACCACATGACTGTGTGACCTGCTCGTGTGAAGCTACATGTCCGTGTGAAGTGTTCGAGAGAAAATAGGGACGAAACGGGTGCTGCGGCCCAGGCCGTGTGAGACTATAAGGTGTGTGGAGTGACCAGTGTGAAAGCCACACGGGCCGTGCGTGACTATGGCGGATTTTTGTGTCATTTTCTACTCGAACTCTACAAGTGATCTCTCCAAGCACCTATATAAAGGACCCAAGCCTTGCACGAAATTATCATCATTCACACAACATATAACACACCAAACTACGGGATTACGATCAAAGGTCTTCGAGAGAGGAGGTCTAGGTTACGAAGAACACCACAATGCCTTTCACATCTACGGAAGCACAAGAGCTTCGAAGGCTTGTAAGAAAGATCCATCGTGACAAGAAGGTTTTTTTTCTTAGTTTAGATCTCTTGTCTGTGCTTAAACGATGTCACGATGTTGATTTCAAGTTTGTCTATGAATTTGTTATCAATGTTTGGTTAATCTTTCGGATCCTAGGGCATAATCAAAACTATGGATTCATGTTAAATCTTGATTAATTATTTTCTTAATTGATTTATATGTTCTATTTTATGAATTCGAGTGCTTATTCTTAATTGTCGATTATCTGATCAAAAATTTGCATGTCATACTTGTTAGTCCATAATCCAGGAGGTGAGTTCTAACGAGATGAAAATCGGTCGGACATAAGCGAGGGTAATGTATCGAGAGACTACTTCTGTTTGTGTGGAGTATTTCAATTCAAAGATCTGTTGGGAGTTAATAATAGTTGTGATGTATCGGGACCTCAATTATTATTAATCTATTGTTTATGTGCCACCCGTGGGGGGAATAAACTAGTTTAGGAATTGAACCAATAGAAACACATGAATTGATATTGTGAAACATTAATTGGATTTAATATTGAAGAAACATGTTGAGATTATGTGCCTAGGATTTTACGTATTTGTTGAAAATATTGTGGGGTTCGAAAATTTATTTCTTTCATTTTTAATTTTCGATTTTATAAAAGCTCTTGATATTCGGTTGCTTCAATAAAATTGGAATACAATGTTATTATAGCTTTAAGTGTTTCTTATTCAATCACGAGGAATACGACCTTGCTTGCCATTATCCTATAAACTACACCGTACACTTGTAGTTGTAAGATCAATCAAATTTTTGGCTAACCAATTTATATGTTTCAATGGGTTCAATTCCTACTCTCGGTGAAGCCAATCAGCGGTGTCGGCGGAACAACTTCAACTGGATCGACCCTTATCTTGCCAAAGACTTATCAGAATATGACATCCACCACGCTCCCTATGTCAACCAGGACCTTTTAACTATAAAGTTGGCCAGTATAATTGATATGACGATGGCGTCAGGATGAACTTGGGTATCTAGGATGTACTCTTGAGTGCCGAAGGTGATTGTCATGTGCTTAGCTTCAGGCTGCTCCATGACTCTTTTCTTGGATGGGTTCTCCTCTGACCATCCTCTTCTCTCCTTGTTATATTCCCAGAGAGCACTCCGGGCGTCTTTTGCCGATGGTCTTCCGGAGATCACATTGATGACTTTGGCAACATGATTGTCGTATTTCTCATCCCTATGGCGATCTGAGCAGTGTTGGTCTTGCGGAGATTCTTCCTCATGTGGCCTAGGATCGCGACGAAACTTGCTTTGATCCAAGTAGTCCTTAAGGTGGCCTTTCTGGATGAGTCGATTTATATCCTTGTTAAGAATGAAACAGTCTTCAGTGGTATGCCCCCTGCTCTGTGGTATCGACAATATAAGTAGGAACGTGCTCGCGGAGGGTTTTTCCTCAATGGTTGTTGGGGATCAATGATCCCCTTCTTCTGTGTTGTTGTTAGCACCTCCGCTATTGGAGCATTGAGAGGTGTATAGCTTGGCCCATGATCCTTCCTCGAGCACTTCCATGATTGGTTCCTATCTTTTTCCCGGGACTTGCGCTTGATGCGGGCTCGTACTTGGTGGACTCCTCCACTCGGATATGCTTCTCCGCTCGGCTTAATAGCTCCTTCATGTTGGATGGAGTCTTTCCAGAAAAAAGACTCCTTCAGACGCCCTTAATGTAGATTTTGTTGTAATATCCGCGAGTCTCATGTTGGGCGTTGGCCACTTCATTGAAGGTTTCCACAAACCACTTCATGAATTCCCGCAGTGTTTCTCCTTCCTTCTGCTTCACCTGAAATAAGTGAGCTTGCCCAAGTGTTCCTACGGGTCTCTAGTTCAATCGCACTCCGGGAGGTTCGAGATCTTTATTCCTGATGGCAATGGTTCAGATAAAACCATAGGAACCAACGGGCTCCTCTTCATCAATATCGTAGCCCATGAGTTGGCTAGGCTAGGATGCACTGCTTGAGATTATTCAACCAGTGGCGGCTCTTCACGATTCTGATTTTCACTGCGACCTTCTTCTCCCTCATCCTTATCGTCATGTGGGTCTTCAGCGGTAGGCGGAGCCTGCAGTGGTCTTCTTGTAGCATCTGTTGTGGCTTGATTCCTTAAAGCGTACCGAGCAGCTTCATCCAGGAGAGCCTATAGGGCTTCCCGGGATAGACGGATTTCTTCAGCGGGCGAAACCCCCCCAAAAGACTGAGGGGGCGACGCCCCTCTTGTAAACGGAGGAGGGGGCGACACTCCTCCAGGAGGAAGAGGAGGGCTGGCTCCTCATCTTCCAGGCGGTCGTTCCCCATGCTGGTCTCCGGCGTCTCGGCCTACAGCTTGAGATCCAACGTCAAGTGCTTGCGATCGAGTTTGCATCTTCATGTACTTTGGCTTTTCCCATAGACGGCGCCAAAATGATGTTGTTTTTGAGCAGATCATATAAGTCCACTGGGTTGACCAAAATCCTATTCACGAGAGGAAAGTCTTCTCTTCTTCTTCTCTTAAGCTCGTAAATCCTTTGGTGGGAACTTGTCTGCACACACGCGCAAATGTTAGAGAGCCCTGGGGTTGTCTCAGGGAGACCCCTCTGACGCTCAAGTCAGCACGGTAAACGAGACAAAATTAGGAACCAAAATACAATAAAAGCAAATCAAATTAATCTATGTACTCTCTTTCTTCAATCTCAAATTTAGAAATTAAATTAAAATCTCATCTTAATTTTTTTAAAGCTTTACTTGTTTTTATTTCGTTATTAAATTATGAAAATTTATTCATTACAAATAGCATCCATGAGGTTTGGGTAGAGATGTTAAACGGGTCGCAGCCCGTTGGTCTGAACCGTTTAAACCGGGAAAAAAGAGGGTTAGGGCCGAATTATTTTGGCCTCTTTAAATCTGGGCCTTTTTTGGCCCCCTTAGGCCCGTTAGGGCTAGCCCGCTAACCCGCCAATTGTGTTTTTTTTTTTAAATAAATATAATTCTAATATTATAAATCTATTTTATTGCATATTACATATTACAAAATATATTTTTTCAAGCTCACATCTCCTTCTTTAATAGGTTTAAACATATAATTCTTAAAACTATGACTTATAGTCATATGAATATTATTTTTAACAGTATTATTTTTTTTAAGTTTTATATGGGTATATATTATATAATGCTATCTTTTATTATTATATTTTTATTTTAAAATTAAATTTTATAATTTTGTTGATGCAATATAATTATAAATTATGTTAGATTTTTTTATAATGAATACTTTAACTTAACATGTTAAACTTAAATGTTATATATGTTCGAGTTTAAAATTTTAGATTTAAATGTATTTATTTTTTATTTTTTTTTACTTATAGCCCGATAGTGGCCCATTTAGCCTGAAATCCGCTAGGGTTAGGGTTGGGTTCGCAATATGCTAGCCCATTTAATAGTGGCGATTTATGAGAAGTCCGTTTAGCAGAAGCCGTTGGGGAGGTATTTTTAGGGCTAAGGCCAGCCCGTTTAACATCTATAGGTTTGGGGCAACTATAAAACAAAAATCGAGATAAGTTTCAAAATTACAAAAAGTATCCCGAAGGTTTGATTACGTGTAATATTTAATCCCAACACAATTTGTTGACATCATCAAAATTGATCAAAAATTCCAAAAAACCGCTTGCGTACTATTCACCAGGTTATGATCAAGGAGGAATAAAAATACATTGTTTATGTTTACAAATGATTACCAAAAAAACCCTACTAATTGTTATAACTTAAAAATACCCCTTCTGATTACGAAGAAGAAACAATTTCCTCCCGTCTGATTTTCCATTTACATAGAAAGTCCAAAAAGTATGGGATCGAAGATGAATATGCACCAAACTAAAAGGCAGTATTTGTCCATCCACTTCTTTTTCTTACATGTTTATTATTTGAAATTTCATCAAGGACATTATCGATTTTACACAAATTCTGTTAGTTTTACCACAATCCGTCAAACATCCAGGGTACTTTTTGTAATTTGAAACTTAGCTGACTTTTTTTGTAATTACCCCTAAACTTCAGGGGTATTTTTGTAATTAACCCTAGTTTAATTGTTAATTAGTAAGATGGCTAGAGGAGACCTCCTCCTAGTTTATTAGTAAGTTGGATTCGATCTTCATTAATTTTTTCAAGTTACATTTAGATAGGAGGATTTGGATTTGGAGGAGGATTTCACATGACTCCAAAATAGCATATATTTGGAATCCACAACAATGACTCAAAAAAAAAGTATAAAATAGAATCTGAGAATTTGAAATATATTGTGGAATAATCATATCCAAACAAACTCAATGGATTTATTATTATGGATTTCAAACCATAACTTCAAATCCATCAATCCAAATGAAGCCTCAAATGTGCTTTTCTGATTCCCCTACATCTACGAATAGTTGCTTTCGGTGACAACTACTACACTCTTATGATCAATGGGAGGGTAGAATGCCAAGACATAGGGGTGGCCATCATAAACCTATTTATTTTAGTACCTGATAGTTTATCTACTATCGTAAGATTAACTATCATTGAAAATGCATTATCAATATAAACTTATATGGCAATTAGCTACTTTGCTATGTGCCTAATTAATAGCATCGGCTCGTTAATTGGACTTAATTTGAAAAATTGGTTACATCCACTAGAAATCTAGAAATAGTCCTTAATAACTGGAATATATATGAAAAATCATAATATTTGCTACTACAGAGAACACACAGGCGCCAAATATTGGTTATTTGATCATTTTAATTTTCTTGTGATCATGACAAAATAATTTTAGCAATAATGTTTAATAATACTGATCATCAATGTGGATATATGGTTATTGTATACTAAGTGATGATTATATATGGTTCCACGTATTTATGAAAATATATATGTGTGTATACAAAAGAAAAAAAAAATAATATTAATTATTTGACTCTTTGACACCGTTTCGATCATACGACCCATCAGCGAAAAATGAATTTCTATTTGAAAATTGCTAACAATTATACTTATTTCTTTATGCTTCTATAGAACGATCTAATATGTGAAGTGTGTGTATGTATATATGTTAAGTGTGTGAATATACAAGTATGCATAAAACAGAAGGAAAAAAAAAAAGATTTCAAATGAGTGGTAATGGGCATGAACACTCTTCATTGTATCACTCTCCAGCCCTTGCTTCGTAATCGATTAGTACTTGGAACGTAATTTACCGGCATGATAGTGGATTGATAATTGCAACTTAAATTATTAAATTATGCATGAAAATTATTAGTTTATAAAATATCTTGTTACCTTTCAAAATTACAAAAAATCCAGTCCCTCAAGTCTTGTATTTATTTCACAAATTCCCTCCTCAAATTGTTTTTAATACAATCATGTTAATACAATCATGATAGGGATAGGTGTGGTGCGAACTCAATTAGAAACCTGGAAAATTGAACATTAAACCATTTGTTCCACGCTCGATCCCCAATTCCCCCTTAATTTAATACAAGTTGTAAATTAAAAATAAAATAAAGTATCAAAATATTTGATTAATTTGAAAAATAGATAAATTCTTTCATAAAATAATCAAATTTTGAGGATAGTTTCTTTTTTAAATTCACTCTTAATTACGTATCCAAAATAAATCACTCTTCAAATCATAGCTACTAAATGTTGAGAATAACTACATCTACTAGATAATTTCCTAGTTATAAACCAATTAATTAGGGCGGTTTTTGAGCCTAATAATTTCCTTGTTATAAAATAATTCATCTATAGATCGAGCTAGCTAGTTACCAACAATAATATGTAGGGATAATTACCAAAAAAATACCTGAAGTTAGGGCTAATTACAAAAAAAATCCAGAATTATTACAAAATTAAAAAAAGTCCCCTCAGGTTTGATTATGTCTTAAATTTTAAAAGATAACTATAATATTTCTATAGATATAGGGGTTGAATCTTAGGGTTTTTTTTTTGTAATTATCGCTAATATAATATGTAGGACAGATACACATTAATAATCAAGTTACTACCATATGAAAAGAAACTAAAGCAAGCAAATTTTTACATCATTTCATCTAAGTTCAAAACCATGCGAAGCTGCATTTTACAATCATAAAACATATACAAAGAAAGGCCCTGCCAATGCCAATGACATGCATGCCAAAACCCTATCTCTAATTAACCCTGGGCTACTTGCTAATTTCAGCTAAACCACCACCAGTCCCCTTTTCAACAATAAAACATTACTCTTTTTACATTTTCTTTGAGGGCCGGTAAAGGACGCACACCACATGATTCTCCAGTTACACGTGCGCCCTTGCCGCCTTGACCACCGCCACAGCCATTTTCCGACACATCCGGTTCCATGTAGAATCTGGCCGGAATGCGGCCAAATGTGCGTAGTAAGCGGAGGAACTGTGCCAAACCAACAGATCATCGTCATTTGGGATGACTATTGTATTAAAACATGGGTAAATTTTAGAAATTACCCTCGAGGTTTAGCCTAATAACTAAAAAGTCAGTTATCTTTCAAAATTACAAATACCGCCCTCTTATCTTATGGCATTACAAACACCCTTTAAGGTTTGTATTTACTTAACCATTATCTCCCTCTCGAGGGTGTAACTTATAAAATAGAAACAAATGTTATTGGGTATTTATAATTTTGAAGATACTAAGTCTTTTTTTTAATTAGACTGAACAGTAAGGGTATTTTATGTAATTAGCTCTAAAAAATACAAAATTCTCTTTTTGGGTATCTCTTATAACCATAATATTTAGGGTTAATTACATGAAAATCGAGAGACGTTTCAAAATTAGCCCCTCGAGTTTGATTCTGTATTAAATATAAGAGGGTAACTATAATAAATATCAAGAGGGTCTTGAAATGTTTTTTTTGCTTGTGAAGGGGGAAAATGTAAGACAGAATCAAAGTTCAAGGAGTTTTTGGCAATTTTCAAAATCCTCTGTATTTTTTGTAATTATCCCGAACCTTAGGAGGGTTTTTGTAGTTATCCTTAATTTCTAAGCACTTTCAA
This sequence comes from Rehmannia glutinosa, assembly GCA_016081115.2. Taxonomy (NCBI): domain Eukaryota; kingdom Viridiplantae; phylum Streptophyta; class Magnoliopsida; order Lamiales; family Orobanchaceae; genus Rehmannia; species Rehmannia glutinosa. Next base: position 143,877,054 of record CM071926.1, read on the forward strand.
TATCAGGAGAAGCACCACACAACAGAGAGAACCAACCACAAGAAGCTGGCAAATTAAGCCAATAAAATGAGGCAATGCAAGGAACATATCCAAACTTACCAACTGAGACAGAACGTGTGCACCTTGCGTACGTATAACAGAGATTGTTCGTTAACGACTGAATTCCATCTGCCGTAAAATTGTTCTCATCCCAGAGCACATGGTAATGAGCAGGCCGGCTTGTTCCCTACGAGTTAAAGAATAGTTTTACCATATGATCAACATATATTCCTAACTGTGAGTAATAACTCTAAAATTATAAGCAATAAGTTGGATTTCCATATATGCTGGAATATATAGACGCCTTTAATTTGCTCTTCAAATGCAAAAGCAAAAAAAATAGAATGGATGTTTACCTGAATCCCAGCATGGCTGCATAGATAAAAGTCGAATTCTGTTGGATGACAGATTTTAGAATCAACCACTGTGCCTGCGGAAAAAGGAACATCAATGAAAACTAAGTTCACATGGCCGCATGGCATAAAAAAGTTGAAAAGAGTTATAATCTGAAAAATAAGTAAAAGTTACCAGGTAATATGTTTCCACTTTTGTCAGTGCTGCTCTTATCCCTGTGATTATTAGCAAATAGTCTGGTATGATGTCGTTTTTGAACCACAATAAACGTCACAGGTGGTTGGTAGTTTGGCTCCAAAGAGGCACAGGCCTGTAAAAGACCTCATTTTATCAGAACCATTAATATGATCAATAAGAGTCATTTTTCGTAGTGACGGAGTTTTAGTATACAGAAAAACAACATACAAATAACTGAATAAGTTAAGTACAAAAACTCCTTTGAGGTTTAACCTAATTACAGAAACATCCAGACATCTTTAAAAATTACAAATGCCCCTTTAAGGTATATTACAAAACACTCCCTTGAGGTTTGTATTTGTTTAACAAATATTGGATCTTGAGGGTGCAATTTGTTAAAGAGAAACAAATATCAAGGAGGTATATGAAATTTTGAAACATAACTAGGTTTTTGGGTTTTCTTTTGTAATTAGGCTAAACCTTAAGGGTGTGTTTGGATTGAAGGATTTGAAATCCCTCCGTTTGATAATTCTTGTTTGGATATGATATCGATTTGTGAAAGGATTTCAAATCGACTAGAAAGTTTTAGTTTTTTCATAATTGTTAGTTACTAACTAAATAAATAAAATCCAAATTTATAAAAATAGTTTGTTGAGTGCGTGTGGCATTGTGCAATGTGTGAAATGTATTTGTGAGTGTGTGGAATGTGCAGTGTGTAGTGTTGTGTGTAAACTGTCTGTAGTGTATGCGACTGTGTGTGTGTGAAACGTGTGCAGTGTGTGTGTGTGTGTAAAAGGCGTGCTGGGTGGGTGTGTCATGTGTGTGAAAGGCGTGCAGTGTGTGTGCATGAACTGTCTGTAGTGTATGTGATTGTGTGTGTGAAACGTGTGCAGTGTGTTTATGTGTGGAATGTGTGCAGTGTGCGTGTGTGTGGAATGTGTGCAGTGTGCGTTTGTGTGTGTGGAAGGCGTGCAGTGAGTGTTCGTGCGTGTGAAACATGTGCAGATTGTGTGTTCGTCTCTGTGTGTGTGTGTGTGAAACGTGTGCAGTGTGCGTGAAACGTGTTTGTGTGTGTGTGTGTGTGTGTGAAATGTGTGCAGCATCTGTGTTTGTAAAAATCAGATGGACTTCAAATGACTAGGATTGATGGTGGATCTGGAATCCATCAAATAATAACTAAATAGTAGGGAGGATTTAAAATCCATGGATTTATGTTTTTTTATCCAAACAAGTTGGATTTGATGGTGGATCTGATAATCCACACTAAAATACATCCTCAAATCCCTCCATCCAAATGGACATAGGATAGTTTTGTAATAATCCTCGATAATAATAAGAAATTTGTTACTAACCTTCCGGATGGCATCCAACTCAAATAGTAGCACTTGGTAAAACTGCCCTTCACTCACACCATCCCTGCAAACGTTTATTCGACCAGTCAGATATCGTGCTCAGATGAGCTTTACAACAACCACATGCAGAGTTGATATAGAATAAGATCAAATGCACTTAAGCATCCTTCTATCACTCTGAAAGCGACAAAGTCTTGCTTGAATAAAGTCATACATTAAAAGAAGTACGCAACAATGTCTAAACTCATTATAAGTCGAGATAATAAGAATCAGTAAATTATCTAATAAATCTCAGGTTATGATTGTGGTGATCGATTTCTTGATTCAAATGAATTAACAAGAAACTAATTGCGGTGATCTGCTGTTAACATGTGATGGCAATAGACTGGAAACAGTTTACTAATTACAAGTTATCGACAAATACCTGCAGTTAAATATTAGGGCTAATTACAAAAATACCCCTCAGGGTTTGGCCACTTACAAAAAAAGCCAGATATGTTTCAAAATTACAAAAACAATCCCATAGGTTTGACTCTGTCTTAAATTTAAGGGTATAAATGTGATACATTTATACATGTCATGGGGTTTTTGGAATGCTTTTGCTTATAAAGGAGAAAATGCAGCACGAAATCAAACCTCAAGGGGTTTTTCGCAACTTTCAAAAATCTCTCGAGTTTTTCTTTTTTTTTTTAATTAGCCCGAACCTCAGGCTTTATTTTTGTAATTATCCCTAAATATTACCATGTTTGAAAGGTAGCACATAAGACAATTATACTGACCTGTAAAATATAATCCTCTGCGGCTTTTGTCCAGTTGCTTTTCTAAAAGAAACCAAAAGATCCCTGCAAAATGAGAGTAAAGGGACTTAAAATCACAAATACCAACAACGAAAAAAGTTCATAGACAAATAAATGAGTAAATTACCAATGTAAGCAAACAAAAGTCTTAAAAAGGCATAAAATAAGGAAATAACAACAAACCTGATCATGCCTCCACTGACTGTACATGAACAGGATCGTGCCAAGTCTTGTACAAATCTTGTATTAATTCTTGTCTATGAGCTTGAGCACAAACCAATCCTGCATATTTTGTAACCTCCGGCCAATCTTGAGATGCCACAACCTACATTTAAAAAAATATTTTAGCAAGCTGAGATGATATAATTTACAATAACACATGCTCGGAAACGTACAGCAGCAATTGATGGACTTGTCTCCTCTCCATTCTCAGGGTGTGTTACATCTGCTCCAAAGATAATTGTAGGTATGTCACTGACCAATGGTATTCTGCAGCTTATAGCGTCCAAAAGAACAGTGTTTCTACCACCCATCTGTTAAACAACAACGAAAGAAAGTTCAGGAAAGAAATGGTAATGATTAAACAAATGGGTAATTACAAAAAATACCCACGAAGTTCAGCCTTATTACAAAAGAATCTAGCTATTTTTGAAAATTACAAATACCCCTTGATATTTGTTTTAATTTTACAAATTGCACCTTTAGTGGTGGTATTTTTTTAAGAAAATATAAACCTCAAGGGGGTGCTTGTAATAACTTTGAATGATAACTGGATTTTTATAATTAAGCTAAACCTGGGGTAGTTTTTGTAATTTACTCCCAAACAAATGAATATGACATGTAGGTAAAGCTATAGGTTCTCATTGTTCATGAGATAAGAAAGCTATCAGAAAGTTTATGAAAAGCGAAAGCCCGTCTTGAATTACTGAAACAATCTAACGTGTACCTTAACATTTATTTTTAATGACACGTTAGCCAAATATTGCTTGTTGATCTTGAAGACATGTTTCGTAAGACAACATTGGGATATCAAACCAAGATCTGTTTCGCATATTCGCTTCAGGTCACCTATCACCACAGGAATTAATGTGAGACAATATTGATAATAGGAAATCCAAATAACGAACGGGAAAGTCACTTTGCTATTTTGCATGGCATACCATATAGGGACCCATTGTTGTCCGGCAAAATAGCTAATAGAAGCTCAATTCTTTTCCTTTTAGTTTGTTCATGCATGCATGATAAACATGTTTTAAGGCTTTCTCCACTTGATCTGGCCGGGCTGTGTAAATTGGAATAATGGGTTCTGGATTAAATTCCTGCGAGATGTGATTATGATTAGATTATACATTAGAGCATGTGTTTGGGAGTGTTTGCAAAAACTTCTGCTTTTAGAAGAAGTGATTTACTATAACAGAAGTAAAAGTAGTTGAGAATCAAAAATTGGTAGTGTTTGCAAATAGAATCAAAACTTGAGAATCAGAAGTTGAGAGTGTCAGATAAAAAAGTTGTAAAGGTGCTTATTTATTTGTAAAAGTCAAACCAGATGGAGAATCAGAAATCTAAGCACTCGTCTCCCTGCTTTTAGATTCTGATTAAATGAAGCAAAATAAGAAACAAAGTTGGCATTTGCAAACACTATAAATGATTTTTTTTTCCAGCCAAAAGGTGAGAAACACATGATTTTTTAGTGATTGCAAACACTCCCATTATACCATACAGGAAAACATTGAGTAAAGGGAAATATAATTACCATGCCGGATACTTGACACATTTGAGCCAACTCATTACAAAATCCACGAGCAACACTATCTTGCACACTCCGTGAGAAGTTAATACATGCCCAACGGCTAACAGTCATGCCATTGATCATTTTCTGTGTAAATAAAATAATCATAGTCGAGTCAAATAGAAAGACCAAGGACTAGCATTTTTGTCATCCCATGATGAAACTTATTACGAAATTTTCATAATCAGGATAAAACAATGCAAGGTGAAACCTTGTTCATCATGTTCCATTGGCCCACTTGCGGCAAACAATCTTTTTCCTTCCCAGTCTCATGATATTTCAACTGCAAAAGTGGGTAATGCAAGTAAGAGATTAAATAATAACCATTTGTCAAAATAAAAGTATGTTTTAAGAATATGCATCTCACCCAGGGAGCAGGGAGAACTCTTGCCTCCACCGATGCCATTTTTTCACTGATTTTGATTCCAAACTCCTTTGCATAGGGATCTTGGTCATAAGCATTGTGTTGAACCGTCTGAGAAAATAGGGCAAATGATCATTTACCAAATCTTGACCAATTCAAAGAGTATTATTACAGATTTCAAGAGTCCATTGTTGATCTCCAATTATTTGACTATATCTTTTCATGGTTAAACTCATAGTAATTATGTATAAATTACACAGAGGCCATCCACCTCCGAACAGTTTTATTATTCAGTTCAATTAAAAGATATTCGTACACCTATTCAGATTAATGTGCTCAATGCCAAATAAACTGCAATAGACATTTCTATTCGCATGGATTTTCACTTTATCACGAAATTATTCGTGTGATATGTAAGAGGAGGTGAAGCAAAAAATAAAAATAATTAAATACCTGCAAAATATCATTTTCCCGATCCCTCGGTCTCTGGCACGTAACCTTTAGAAGAGAAGTAATTTGTTTCTCGCTCAACCTTTTAGTATATCTTTGCCCCTCGACGATTTTACAAGCCTGGAGTGAATTAATAAGATTAGACCAACGACAGGATTTGATGGAAAATAAATCTTACAGACTGAAACTTAAAAATACCACCAACTTCTGACCTCCATTGGTAAATAGTTTGCCTTCTTCTGGTTTCCTACTTGAAGGCAAGGCAGATGAGTATACTGAATTGAGAAACCATACATTTCTTGAAAATATTCAACAACAGATTTCATGGTTGAGTTGTCGTCAACAGGAAATCTGAAACAATGTGGAAAAATAACAAGTTCACTCCAATTAGCTCAGACAGCTAAATAACAAGCAATGCAAGAATAATTTATGGCAAATGCACTCACTTGAAATAACATAGCTAAATACGTGTCAAAAAAATAGAAAGCTAGGTGCATAGGCGTTTCCTTGTGGAGCTATGTGGGGGCTTTAGCCCCACCAAACTTTTTAAAAAATCAATTAATCAATGTATATTTTATTTTAAAATATTAATTTTTAGTATTCAAATATTTATCTTTTATTGATTTAACCACACCCCCCCTTAAAAAAAATGAAAAATAAAGGTCTAGCTCCCCACTGGCTAAGTGACTACGTAAGTAATGAAGAAAGTTGCCAAGAACGGCAATGTCTCTTGAGCAGATGTGCCTTAAGAAATATAATATCCCTGGACGAAAAGATACCACTAATGAACTCTAATAGTGAAATTGTTCACATCAAGCTTACACTAGCTCTCGAGTAGGTTGAGTTGTAATGCCAGAAACTCGGTATTTTCTTCGTACATCTCCCCTGTGAGTCACTTCTACTTTTACTCCTCTAAGGGCCTTCTTAACCTGTAACGAAACAAAAGATATATTTACACGAGAATCTAAAGAATATGCCATTTAAGGCTATCAAATCAAACTGAACACTCACTTTAATACGGTCGGAATCGGATAACGGCCTTGACAACACATCTTTCCCCAATAGTTGCGCAACAAATTCAATCACTGGGAGAGCCTCAATAAATGCAGCTGAAGCCATATCTACAATTCAGGAAAGACATGATATTAAATGACGGAATAAAGAGTAACCTTGCTGTTGGATTGCATTCGCAACCAAATCTCGAATTGAAGTTAGCAGTTACCAATATTAAGTGACAGTCCCATCTGAGTAGGTCTTATACTCTGGTAAAATCCACACCATGCCTCTAAACCATCACCTAGCCTTTGTGGTTTTCGGATATCGGGAGAAAAGAACGATCTTCCCACAGGGCAGAATCTTTTACATGTCCATATGAAACATTGATCATAAAAACACATCAGCATTCCCAAAAAGAAAATCATTGAAAAGGTACATCGAGCAAAGATATTTGATGAGTCTTGTTAAAACCTTTTTATATGTGCATTTTAAACAAAGCCGTAATAATCACGAAGAACTACAATTTGTTTCGGCTATTGTATTGCCCGTGTTTTCATACCTTTTAATTGAGAGCTCTCTAAGTACAATATCCAGAATTTGAAGTGCTTCCTTTGGACCATCCGCACGCCTGCCAGCGAGAAATTGGCCCAAATGATGTAAGTTTGCCCGTGCGACAAACTTGATTACTACTTTGTATTCCCTTACTCTCCTGGAATTAACCCAAATTAAAATTATTATGACTCCAACTACACATTATCCTCACAAGAGAAACTGTTCAGTTAAATCAAGCAACCAGAAAAAACAGATATTCAAAAAAGGCATTAATTGGCAATGTCGGAGAAAAAAATTTACTTGGGCCCATTGACATTGTCCTCATCATCAATAAGTTTAATTGTAAACTCTTTCCAAGCAAAAGGAAGTTCACCAGCTGTGTACAAACTCTTTCTACCATCATAGGCAGGTAATTTCATGCCCAGCTCAGATTCTTTGTACACTTTCACAAGTTCAGCAATGATAGCTCTATTTACTGCTCTTGATGACACTTCAGGGGTAATAGTTACCTGTAATCACCAGTACATTGCCGGTAAAAAAGACTACCAATATTTCCAACAATTTCAAACAAAAAAATAATGATGACCCACTGTCAGAACTCATAAATGCTACACAAGCAAAGGACAACAAACGCAGAGATTTTACTCAATTATACCTGCAAAGGACCAGAAGATATAAGAAGAAAAAACATCCCATATCATAATGAATATGTCAGCTTAAGGACCCAGAATGTTTATGTCACATAGCTATTCAAATTAAATGTTCTTCCTCCAATGCACCCTTCGAACCTGACTTGAAGTTATTGAGAAAAAACACGAACACCAGAAACACGAATATTTGACATAACCCAAAATTAACTCGAAACTAAACACAAACACGACTCAACGACAAGAATTGCCACCCCTAATTTAAGCCCATGATGAAAACAAAAAGTGACTTACATCATATTGGTTCAAGTCCTTTTCCGGTAACTCAGCAAAAAAATGATTTGCCTTGACAATACATTTTGTCCCAAGCTGCCCAAATCCAGGCCTGGATGGAAAAGTCAAAGACTTGCTTGAACTAGGAAACCCCATGTCTGATTTACATATGCTATCTCCATTTTCAACCGATTTATTAGATAAAGCCACAGGTACAATGGCTCGGCTAGATTCTTTCATAACCGGTTTATCTGCAGCCGTGCATGGCCTTGAACTTGGCCTCATAAAGGCATCGCCTTGGTCGGATTTTCGGCCATTTCTTCCTCTTCTTCCTCTGTTTCTTGATGGAGGTGAAGATTTGGTGTTTTGGGATTCTTGATTTGGTGGGCCTTTGCCATTTTGAGGAGTTTTGGGGTTTTTTTGAGATGGGTTCATGGTATTTTGCAACTGAGGGGGTTTGATAACAAAGTGTTCTGAATTTTCTTTCATCTGCCTCATAGGCATGGTGGCTTTATGATGAGGGTGGAATTTTGATTACTCAACTTAAAATGTGAAAAAGCACAGGTACCTGTTCACAGCAAAATATTCCTGATTAGGATAAAACAGTTTTTTTTTCCTTCTGGTTCTTGGTTATAGCCTTTGAGAAATTAATGGCTCCATGCACTGAAAACCCACAAACAGAGAGGTTACAATATGTCAGCAAGATAACCCAAATTGAAAAATGTTTACAAGTATAGAAATTTGACGGTAGTAATGTAGGAAATTGTCACACGCAAAAGGGACGCATCAAAAAGGGATATCTTTTAATGCAGGCAATAGTAGCTCACATATGTTTCAACAACCAAACCAAAAATAAACTCCTTTGGAAAACACAAATTGGTAGTAAAAAAATCCACCGTACCAACAAACTGAAAGATGGAGATAAATTTCTTTGACTTCACACATTGCACAGCCATAAATGAAGAGGGTGGAAAATAAACAAAAATAAATAAAAAATCAAGTCTGACAACAAAGGATTTGGTAGGTGCTCATTATCCCAAAGATACATATAGACAAGCTAGACCTTCTAAGAAAGCTGAAAATTTGAGGAAGAAAAGATTTAAATTTAAAGAAATAAAAAGAATCCATTTTTGGGCAGTGTTGGAGATTAAGTGTATATTCAGCAAAACTACATTTATGTGGAGACAAAAAGAAAATATTACCAACAAGAAACCCTCTTCAACCCCCTCTGTTATGAATCCAGAAGAAACATTAAATTCTTTAAAAATGATGCACATGTGCACAAGTATAGAAATAATTATATAGTCTCACAATATTACATCGAAATCTAATGAAATAGTATAAATACCCAGAAGACAAAACCATCCTTCATCTTGTCTCCTAACCAAAACCAGTACTTGCAGCAGAGAAACAGAAAAGTTTGAATAAATCCAAGATAGTAAAGACAGAACATATACACAGATACATGCATATACATATATGTTTTATGTTTGTGTATGTATGAAAAAAAAAACCAAAATCAAACACAAGCATAAATAAATGTGAGGACAGAAATATGACTGCTCAAGAAAGAGAATAAAAACGCCTAGAAAGCAACAAAAGAGGAACCAAAGAATTAAAAGGAATAAACATTGAAGAACTCACTGGGAAATCAACATCTCACAACCCCAAAATTTTCACTACTGCGTAGAAAACGACACCTCAATACAAGAGATAAAATTACACAAATCATGAAGTGCTTATTCTACAACCAAAAAAAAGTTCCAAGATTCAAACTTTAAACTCACCATGAACTAACCATCCAATAAACTTAAGGAAAAAAACGCACCAGTGTACAACGAACCATGGAAGACTGAATCTTTTTTTCTGAATCAAAGCTTTGAACCAGAAATGCGCTTTAATCACGAACTTAATTTAAAAAAGACGTTCAAAAAGTTGGCAACTGGTAAAAGAAACGTGAAAAGGAGTGTGTGTATGTGTGTGCGTGTGTTGAGAAGAAGGGAAAGAAAGAGAGATGATGATAATGAATCTTTTATACACGCATGCAAGTGCTTTTGATGTTCTCTTTATCACGTGTAAAAGGGCTCAAGAGAAGGCCCTCCCCTTTTGCTTTTTTCCATAGTAATTTCTATCCCCCATACATACATACATAGTTACATACATACATATATAAAATTCACTTTAGTGCTCTATCTTGCAGCCTCGGGTCTGTACAAATTGCCTCCCACATAAATATTCAATTGAATCTTTAAAAGCTCAGAAATAGATACAATATATATACGCACACATAGGAGGTGGGTTGGATGTGTATTTCAATGAGGGCAGAAAAAAGCCACAATGAAAAGAGAAGTGATTATAAAAGCAACCAAACACAGAAGAAGAATAATTCGAACTTGTAGTCCTCACCACTGCAGAGATTTCAATACATGCTCTCTCTCTCTCTCTCTCTCTCTCTCTCTCTCTCTCTAGATTTTTTATATAATATACAAGAACCAAGATTTAATTTTTAATCTTTTTTGGGTCTCTCTCTCTGTGTGTAGCCCAGGTGCTCTATGCAATGTCCCAAAATCTTTTGTGTACTAAAGCAGTCAAGCTTTGGTAAGCTGTAACGGTCGGTTGAAGCTCAAAGATGGAGAATGGGGGCCACACCCACATATGTGTATTTGTGTGTGGCTTATCTGCGTTTTGGATGTATGGAAATGATTATAGCTTTTTGCTTGGGATTAATTGGGACTGTAATAAATGTGCTGCCCTGCCTGCCCCATTACAGAGGGGTACTTAACTAAAAAGGCTGAATGGGGATTTTACTCGCATTTCATCTCTATTACACTAGCTAATATCACCTGCCAAAAAAAGAGTTTCATTTTACCCTTCATTTGGTTAAAATTGAAAAGCATCCATGTTTCTTTAATCACACCTTCATTCTTGAATGAAACTTTTAAGTATAATTTAAAATGAGCTAATTCATGATGAATGAGAAAGTCCTATTATTATTTCCATGGTGATTGTCATGCCTCCTAACTTTTGATTGATTAATGAAAAAGTATGATTTAGTTTATTTTAAAAAAACAATTAAAAATCTACCTTTTTTTTATAACATGAACATGGATGCGTTGCACGCATTGGGTAAATAAATTGCACTAGACAAGTCATGTACGATAAACTCGACCAAATGTTGCAGAGTTGAGGATTTGAATATGAGACTGACATTTAGCCTCAAGAAGTCACCCTACTTCACTATGTCACTTCATAAGGGCTCAAAAATATATCTTAAATTGATGAAGTAAGGTTCACTATTAGAGCTGGCAAAATTGGCTCGGTCCAATGAGTTGGCCATTCCGCGTATTGGGTTGTGATGGGAGAGACCGAAAAGAATTGGACCTACTTATAAAAATACACGTGCTGGAATGAGTTAAACCACTAGAAATGCGGCCTGATAAGATTTTGAGTCATCTCAGTCCGAATTTATGACTTGGCCCGCTGGGCACGGGTGCCAACCCATTACCAAACTCTATACACTAGTAAGTAGTAATGAAGCATGGATTTTGGATTCCCAATCCATTTACTTTGAGGTGGATTATTTTGAAATGCATATGGAGGTATTGGACAAGTCTTAATTCCTTATCCAATATCAACAGATTTTTGAGATTTATAATGTTTTTCTCGTTAATTATCATATTGTTGTTGCAGGACATCACGAGGGTATTGTAATTCCTCATTGTATTGCTCGTCATGTGCGAGGTAGCGATCCTATATTTCCAGCGAATTAGACTCAAAGGAGACAAAATATTATTAGGCAAAATTTCATGTAGGACCGTCTTACGGGTCTTAATCCCTAAGACGGATTCTATTTAACCCACAGACCTGCGGATCCTGTTGACCAGGTCAAAGCAGCTCCTGCCTTTTTTTTCATTTGTTTTTCTTAGAGTTAAAAATACTTGATTTTATGAGAAAAAATATCGGTTATTTTAGATAAAATATCATATTTTTTAATATAGCCACATATTATGATTACATTACACCTTTATATATCAGAGTTAAAATAATACCTTTATGAGTAAAATATATATTTTTTGAGACAAAATATCATGTTTTAAGAGTAAAAATATCTATTTTTTAAATAAAGTATTACATTTTTTAATAATAAATACAAAGAAAGATGAATAATAAATATGATAGAGTTCAAGTAATACTTTTATAAGTAAAAGTATTTATTTTTTGAGATAAAGTAACATATTTTTTTAATATAGTCACAAATTATGAATATATTACAATAAATATATATACAACAGAGTTAAAGTAACACTTTTATACGTTAAAATATCTTTTTTAAGAGAAAGTATCATGTTTTTTAATATAATCACAAATTAGAAATGAAAGAAAGAAGAAAAAATAAAAAATAAATATGATATAGTTAAAGTAACACTTTTATAGGTAAAAGTATACGTTTGTTGAGTTAAAGTATCAGATTTTTTAATATAGTTACAAACTAGGAACAAAAAAAGAGAAAAAATAAAACATAAATATGATGTAGTTAAAGTAACACTTTTATAAGTATCCATTCATTGAGATAATGTATCATGTTTTTTTAATAGACTTGAGTTCGATTCTTAGCCTTTGCATTTAGAGGCGTTTTTAAATTTTTTTCAATTACTAGACATATTTATGAATGACTATATATATACATGGTGTTACTAAAATTGTACAACAAGTATTAGTGGTGTAGTAGTAGAATAACACCTTGTGTCTATCAGGCGCGCATGTTCAATTCTCCTGTGGAGCGTTGAAGTGATTTATTTTTCTTAAATAAGAGTTGGGTTGGGGCACGGGCGTGGTTGGGGCGCGGCCGAAGGTTGGGCTGGGGCGTGGGTTAGGCTTTATGATTCGTAAGACGGATACGGATCCTATCTGTAAGACGGTCCTACAAGAGACCTACTCATATTATTAAGTGTTTCATTGTCCACTTCATATTATAATTAAACGTCAAGTGTTTTTTAAAGTAAATAATCACTCGTGGATTATATACACTAAATCAACAAAATATATAATGAAGCACAAAGTAAAACCGACGATGTCAAAACAAAAATCATAAATTTGTGGATATTCATGCAAGTTGATTGAGATTTGAGATATGTACATTACATAAAAAAGAGAACAAGTAGTCTCTCGCGACAAAGCTATAGGGCAAGACAGTGGAGGCCTTTAGCTAGGTATCGGGTTCATCCTTTTTTTTGTTTTTTTCTAGAAGAAGGGGTCTCTCATCCCAAAGCAAAGGCCACAAAAACTCATTGTTTTCTTGTTCAAGAGTAGGGGTGGTCATTTATAAAAAAAAATAAAAAATAAAAAATAAAAAAAGAGTAGGAGTGGCCAAATAGAACCGAATCGAGTTCTAAATCAGATCCGGAACCAGAACTGGAACCAGAACCATGGTCAATGGTTCCAAAAAACCGGAACCGGAATCGTGTAGGCTGGTTCCAATTCCAGTTCCTTGGTCTCAAAAATCGTGGAACCAGTGGGTTTAACCGTCAGTTAGAGTTGTTTGTGGAAACGTGGTGGAACCGTCAGTTTCAAGGTTGAAACCAATGTTTTTTATTTTTATTTGGTAAAATATGCTATAAGAAATGTTAAATATTTATTATGATGTTTTATATTTATAAGCACATGAGACACGTTTTAAACCAAATATTGTAAGCGAACTACATGAATTTTGATTCCTTTATGTTCTAACAGTATATATAAATAATTTAATATTATTATTTATATTAAGTACAAAACTCAATTGAATAATAAGTCCAAGGTATTTTTCTTTCTTTTCTCTTTTATTTTTTATCGAAATTGATAAACCATTCTAAAAAATAATAAAAATTATCAAAAGATAAACAAACGGTCTGAAACCATGGAGGAACCGAAATCGTCGATTCGGTTTTGGAACCGAAACCGTGAGGCAATGGTTCCGGTTCCTCCAAAATGAGGAACCGATGATTTTGGAATGGGAACCGGCAGTTTCGGAACCGTGGCCACCCCTATTCAAGAGTACTGATTTCTTTTTTTTTTTCTTGGTCTTTGTTTTTATTTTGTCTCTCTTATGGAAGTAGTGTTCTTCTCTTTTATGGAAGTAGAAATCTTCTTTTATGGAAGTTTTCTTCTCCCGATCTCTTGTGGAAGTTTTCTTATCGGATCATATGTAGATTATTTGGTTTTGACTGAATGAGTTTGAATTTTCTTCGTCAGACCTGCAAATTTGGAGAGAATTTGAATTCTTGTCGTTTAAGCCGGATTTGAGACTTTCAATGTTCTATCGGAACTTTTTTTATCTGTCTTCATCCTTTTCTTCTACTTGTTTAGATGATGTTTTTGTGTTGAAAAAGATAAATGTATTATATACTGATGTTGCATTTTTCTGCATTTTATATTGAATAAAAATTTTCTTTGTCAAACTATTTGTACTTATCCTCATGGACAATAATCTCAAATACCCCCACTTTTTTAAAAAAAAAAAGATATACAAAGATTTTTTTTAAAATACTATTTTAATTAGGAGTTATATTAATCCTTTTAGGTTTTTTACCACGTCAATCCTATTTTTGTTTATCAGTCCACCCCTTATTTTTCCTTGTTCCGCCATTGGATAAGCTTGAGAATTTTGTTGAGGTGGATGTTACAATAGTAAAACTCTTCAAATTACCTGAAAAGCACACAAAAAATGTTACCACATGGCTTCTTATACAGTTTTAATAAATACTTAAGAGGAAAACAACAGTGTTTTTCACCCAATTCAAGAAAAAAGAAAAAGTAACACAACAGCATTAATTCATCCTTTGAAAAATAAATGTCACTTTATCTTAGCCCTTGATCATGATCACCACTAGCTTCAGGGAGTCTGATTGCCTTATCATGGTTAGTTGGGACATAAAATATGTCCAAGACTGACATTATTGAAATTTATTTTTCTTAAAAAGAAAAAGAAAAAAATTGTGATTAATGATGGATATTACATATTAGTGAAGTAGATGATGTTTGCCTTTGGTATTTGGACTTTGAACTTTTAAGTGGGGAAATTTTTGGGAGAGAATCATAGTAGAGATTCTTGCATGATAACATATTGGACTATGAATTGATGGGGTCCTCTTAGGTAGGTCTAAATACAAAAGGGAAATAAGAGTGTGCTCATTATAAGGAGTACTCATTGCATTTTGGTCTGTTTGTGATTGCCCATTGCTTTGTTATCATTATACGTTTTGAACCCTTCTTTTTTGAGAGTTATGGATTTGGTCCCAACATATTTTAGAAAGTGATTTCGAAATTCTCCAACTGATGGAAATAATTCTTAAGTGGAATTTGTGGAAAATGGGTTATCAATTCATCAAAAAAGTGACTTATATTTTGCTTTTGAATGAATTCTTATGCTACAAAGATATGTATATAATTTTCTTTACAAAGACAACATTTTATTACTATTATTATGGGCAAAATCGAAATTGAGATTTACTGAATCACTCTTAATTAATATATATGTGGTAAAATTACTCATGCAATTCTATTATTAATCACTTCAGCAATGTTTTTGCAAATCTAGAACTGAAATTGAATTGAACGTTTACCAAAACTAGTATATTTCTATTAAATTGAAAAATGAAAAACTTTGTTAGATAGGTTGATCGAGCAATCAAGATCTTTTATTTGATTTTATATTTCATCCTATACTCCTATAAATTGTGTAAATGTCACGTATACAATAATAACGCAACATATACATGTGGCATGTTGATACCATTAAAATAGAAGTTGAAACACCAAATGCATCGAAAAGACTAAAACTAAATTATAGATTGAATTTGGTTATATGTTTGAAGTTCTTTAAACATGTAATAAACGTTGTCCAAAATTCTATTGGCATCAAGTAATTTGCTCCCTTGTTATGTATACGAGATGGGGTTAGGGATGACAAAATTCCCGTGGAGAACCATTCTTGTTGATACCCAAAAAAAATGGGACGGTGAATCCCCAGTTAATTCGAGATGAGAGCGGGGACGAAGATTCCCCGTTTTTCTAAAACTGGCGATGGAATAGGGATGATATTTATATCCCCCGTCCCCAATTAGATAAAATGGGGATTCCCCGTCCAGTCCCCATTCATCGATATATATATATATATATATATATATATATATACACACATATATATTATTTATATGTTATTAATTATATTTATTTTTTTATTTAATTAAATCTTAAAATTAAACCAAAAAAATTATGTGTTTTATATTGTAATGACTTTTTATTTTTAAGATTTTAAAACTTTGTATTTCAAAGATTGTTGTATTTAACTCAATTTGTTAAGGATGATACAAGGATGGTATTTGAAATGGGATTCGGGGATGGAGATGGTATGTCCCATACCAACCCCGTCCCCGCCCATTGTCATCCCTAGTTGGGGCAACCCCTGTGCTCTTAGTGATGACAATCGAACTGAGCTGGCAAATCCCGAGACCACTGAGCACGCAACGAAAGATCAAGTCGCCATCTCAGCCGACCAAGTTGAAGAGCAGGGACGAAGGCATGTATTGCCAAGGGGGGGCACTGGGCCCCCCTCAAATTTTGGGGAAAAAAAACTAGGGGTATTTTGGTCTTTCCACTTTTTAATTTTAAAAAAATAGAAAATAGAAAATATAGTTTTTAATTATTTTGCATTCTTCTTTCCTGCTTTCATTTGTGAATCTTGAAAAATATTAGTCTTGGTCATTTTGCTTATTTTTTAAATCTTGTACATTTTTTAAGCTCCGCTATAAATTTTAACTTGAATTTTTGCATTATACTCTTGTGTCTCTATTTGTACATTTTGGTATATTGATGTAATTGTATTTTGTTATTTATTTTTTAATATGAAGATGTGATTGAATTAATATAATGACTTAATTAAAATTTCTACTTATTTTATTCGATGTATTGTTTTTAATTTAAATGTGATAATAGACAAACTGTCCACTTATGTTTTGCAAAAATAAAAAAAGCCATATTTTTTGAAAACATATTTTTTTAGCCATTTTGACACAGTCGTACCCTTCTTATGTTCTCTGATGAGATACTTAGTTATATTTTAGAATATTGATGCGGTAAATTTTTTGGTATCGGGTTCCGGTCCCTAGAAAGGAAAAAAAGACAAAGTGGAAATTTGAACTCAAAAATGGTTAAAAAGACATGGTTAAAAATATTTTTATTATAGAAAAGTGACCAAAAAATTTAATATTAGTCGGACCCCCCCTACCCGAGATTCCTGGCTTCGTCATTGTTCAAGAGTAGCCTAGTCCGCCACTATGACTAGAGGCTAGTGTCGTTGACCAAATCGCGTGTCAACAAATTGGCGCTAGCTATAGAGGAAGGAAGAAGGGGATGGTCCAACCAGTAATGTGGCTTTGAAGGGAGCTGTTTTGAGGAGCGAAATCCTTACTCCAGGAATTTTACTTTTATGTTCCTTTTTATAATCGCCCTAACGCAGAACAAACTACATACACACAATCATACTTAAAGCAGTAAAGTAGAGAAATACAATAGATGACTGAACCAAAAACTTCATTCAAAATATTCGCAAATTTACATGAAATGACAACCATGCAAGACTATAGAATGACAAATGTCCCACTATCAATATAGGCATGATTGCTACCCACTAATTGTATTACTATAAATAGAACTCATCTATGGTAAGAAATTACTTTTTGCATACTCAATAAAATACTATGTAATAAATACTCCTAGTTGGCAAACGAGTAGAGTTCCAGTTCAGTTCTTGTCATTGTATACATATTAAATTCTGTTTTGCGTTTACTTCCAGTTATATTAATATATTATCTGAATCCTGGTCATATAAATTGTGTCGTTGACAGGGCCGCTCCTTATGTAAGGTGGTGAAGTTGGTCGACTTGGGCCCCGAAAAAATTATAAAATTTAGGGGCCCATATTTTTTTGGATACTTTTTATTTGTAATTATATATAAAATAAATAAGTTATTGAATACAAAATAAGCAGAACCAACCTTAAAATCTTGGAAGGCCAATCACCAATGTTCGAATCCTCGTTGCAGAATATTTATTTTATATATTGA
Organism: Rehmannia glutinosa; assembly: GCA_016081115.2. NCBI lineage: Eukaryota > Viridiplantae > Streptophyta > Magnoliopsida > Lamiales > Orobanchaceae > Rehmannia > Rehmannia glutinosa. Next base: position 143,894,946 of record CM071926.1, read on the forward strand.
GATTTAAATAGAAAGATTTAAAACCTCTCCCACTAAGAATGAAGGGTCCATATTCCTTAGGCCCGTAGTCTTTCAAGTTGCTACCAAAACTATCACATTTAATTTTTCTTAAGGTCCTGAATTAAATTTCTCAAATTAAAAAGGTAAAAAAATCAAATAATTATATATTAAACAACTTGATTATGCATACTTGATTAATATTTTTGACGCCAAAACTGTAAGACGAGTTATATTTAAATAATTATTTGGATTTTTAAACATGGATGTCATATTTTTTTTGGAGGGAGATGTCATATTATTTTAACTATAATAGAACTATTTTATATATTTCATAGTATTGTATTTTTTTATTGTTTTATGTTGTCTTTAATTTGTATAAAAATGGGTCGAGTCAGGCCAAAAAATTGACAGTGTCGGTCTTGGTCGTTGACCAAAACGGGCTTCAACAATTAATAATAAAACTCTTATTGCCTACGGAATAAAATATACCAAAAGAAGAAATAAATGAAATATACGAAAAGAAGAAATAAATGAAATTACACCCTCTTCGTTGCATATATTTTTGCGTGATTGCTAAAGAGAAAATACTGTACATATGAAATTTCACAAGGGTAAAATGTAAAACTTTTCCAGTTACTTCAATTGGAACTGGAACGCAAATTAAGGTCGGGTCATTTTCCTTGAGACTATTCAAGGAATTTTGCATCATGGACAATTGGACACCAAGTGTGACTATTAAAGAATCAATGAAATTCGGAAATCATGATATATCAGTCCTTTGATTTATTACATTTAGTTTGTAAGAGGTGGACCACATTATTTATTGTCACCCTCGTGAGTAGTCTAATAAGGTTCATCCCATTTGATAGGAATTAAAACATTGTGAAATTTAATGTTTCATGAAAATTAGGTCTTTAGTTTTAATATTACTTTTTATGGAAATTTAGTGGTTGAGCTCCGTATAAGCAAAAGATGTAGATAATGATCGAATTTTCCTTTTATTGAGATCAAGCCAAGTCAAAATTAGAATAAATCAAACCATGTTAATTATTTTTTGTTCATTAACTCGATAAAAATGTTGGTGGCATTGTTCCCTTCAATCATTGCTAGTTAAACCCGACCACAATTTATGTACAGTCGCCGTTGACATTCGGTTATTCTATCACCAGATCCACCATATGAGAAGATACTTTTGAGTCAAATATGAGTTGTCGATCATTTTGTGACAAACTTTAAATTAAAGTTCAATTGGTCTTACAAGTAAATATTGACCTCGATGTTTTTGAGTATATAATTTAATTATCATGACTTAAACGTTACTTGAAGAAGGGCTATATTTGTTTTCTTGAAACCTTAATAGTGGAGTAAAATAACCTTTTTCTTGAAGGGTTTTGTACTATTAATGTTATGTATCATGAGTGTAAAACTCCACAACACAATAATACCAAATCACTTCTCTCATAAAGAGACTGTGGGATAGAGAAAAAGAAAAAAGAAAAAAATAATAAATAATAGAAATTTAGGGGATGGGCTATATTTGTTTTCTTGCAAGGAGTTTTGGGAGTTTTTGTGTGAGTGAACATTTTCCAATGGAGGATGGGATATAGATGAATAGATGGATGGGGGTATATTTGCTTTGTTGTCATGTGAGTTTTAGGATTTGTTTTGTTGTAGGTGCAAAAACACAAAAAAATAATAGTTGAAGAAATAAAAATAGAAGAAAGAGGGTATATTTTGGTAGTGGACAAAGAAAAGGGATATTTGAAGAGTAGTGGGGTTTCCAAGTAACGTTTCCCCAAGTGAAGACCAAATAAAAAAGATAGTAGTGCGTGTGGGGTGGGCCCAAAACCACCACTTATAAACATGTAATGCACCACCCAACATTTCTCAAAAAATGGGTGGTTTTGTTTTGGTTTGGAGACATGGCTGCCCTGCCCATCAGATCTCCACAACTTGTTGGATGTATTATGTATACTCCACTTTAATTCATTGCATTTAGATGACAAAAACTTGGTTTTGATTTTAGTTTTGGTGAAATTTCTTGATATATATTGGCATAATTGCCATACATCCTTTTTATTTTCTTTTTTTTTTTATGCTCTTCTCAATTAAAATATCAAATATATTATTTTTTTTAAAAGAGGATATTAATTTGTTCACTAACAATCTCTCCCAAGTGGTAGCACACTCACTTGTTGATGGTGTTGCACCTACTTGTGTAATCTATAATAGAAGAAACTAGGCGCATTTCAACCCAGTAAGGCGACTGGGTGAGGTGATGGTGACTGGCACTCACTCACAGTGTGGTTGTTCGAATCCCTCTAGTAACGATTTACATGGTGGAGGAGAACTTTTTGTGTGGTGACTCAGTCTTCGGCAGCCCAATGACCCGACGACTAGTTGATATGATAACCCGCGCTTCACATCCTCCACGGTTTCAAGACAGACAAGAGTGAAGGGGCGCCGAGAAATGGAGTTCATCCTTTTTGTAACTAATGCTCCCACGACATGTGCCCCATAGGCTTTTTTTTTAGCTATTTATTATTTATATAACAATATGCCTATATTATAATTTTTAAAACATTGATATCATTATAACAAAAAACATATCTTAATATTATAATACTACAAATTAAAAAGAATTTTATCATACTGTTAAAAAAAGTGTTAATAGTGTTATATAACTTTTTTTTATTAGGTTAATGAAAAAAAATGTGCCTTCATTAATTATTTTTCACATAGTTTAAGATTGTATTTACTTTGTGACCTCGCTATTTAAAAAAAAAAACTTGGATCCGCCCATGGATTTAGTGTTAAAACTAGTTCTGAAGTATCCCATTATGAGGAGAAGATGAATTAATGAGTTTTTGTTTAAAAAAATAATTTATACTGCTATACAGTGGCAGAGCCAGAGATAGGGGGCATATGATCCTAGACCCCTCCTTTTTCGATTTTTTTTACTTTATTTTATTAAGTTTTAATTTATATGATTTTTTAAAAAATTTCATCCGATCCCTCTATTTTCGTGTGTTGGTTCACTCCACTTTCATTGGATAGCTAAGCCATTGGCTTTGATCATTACATTGACTATGAAACAAAAGAATTATTGATGGTACATAGTGAAAAAGAATAAATAAGAATAGGGAGTGCAGAGATCTATAGCAATAATTACAGAGGAAAACACTCGAGCATTGCACTGCATTCTTCCTCCCTCAATGTGGTTGCCATAATAGTTCACAACTATATACACATAGGTAGCTTGCATGGCTACAAAATGGGGCACTAATCTCATGTTCTCCCCACTACTTCCCCACTCAATACTTTATTATAACCATTATGACACAATGGTACCAGTACCACTAAAAGATGCACAAGATGAATTAGATATGAAGAGAAGTTGACCTCATGTTGGACATATATTTTAGAGTTTGCGAACACTCTCAATATTGTACTCGGAGAATAGAGTGATCTACCTTCATTTTGGAGCAAAAATTTGCTCCAATACTGCATCAAACTTGCGTCATTTTAAAGATATTAACAATATTTGTTTTCATTAATGATTTCATTGTATGAAAATATGCACTATAATAAAATATTATGGAATATTCTTTTTTAGTGCAGAATTTATTATCAGCTGTTGGAGATGGAGTGCAGATTTTGCACTAAAATAGTGCACAATATGCATTAAAATATAGGGGCGTCAATTTGTATACGACATGACAACCCGACACGAATCTAACACGGATTTTGCAGGTATAAGTATAACTCTTTGCAGGTTCGGGTCAAATTTGGGCCGGACACGGTTAACACGAGGAAAAAATAGGTCAGGTAAGGTCTACCAGTGTGCCAACACGACTAACCTATTTAACTCATTTAGTTGTATAGTAGACATATTTTTTTCTCCATTGTGATGTATTAGTTGGTTGTATGGTGTTGGATGATTATTGCATTTTCTAGTGTTTTAATGTATTTTATTCGTAATTTTAGCTTTTTCTCTTTCTTTTTTGAATTTTGTTGTCAAACTTTAAATTATATATGTATTTCGTATCGTGTCGAGATACTCGTGTCATAAATAGGTCGTCTTCATGTCATGTATCTTGACACGAATAATCAAATGTGTTGTATTTGTGTAAAATGTGTAATATATACTCGTCTCATAACACGACCAACTAACACGAAATACGACCTGATTGGTACCCATACTAAAATAGTACAAACTGCTGAAGATGGTCTCAATCTACTAGTTGTGGATATTCCTACGGTATCATATGTATTTTTTAGATTAACCGTAGTTTAATGATTGATGAAGTATTTAGCCTTGTTTGTTTATCTCTCCAAAGGCCCATTTCCAATTTCCAACTATTCATAAAAATAGAATCATATTAATTTGTTTATAAATTTTCCAATGAAAATCATCATTTCACATTCCATTTTCCACATAAAACAACATCTCAAACCTATAATTTCAATTTTCAACCATATCCACTACCATACATCACTTATTAATCATTATTCTCATCTTTTCATCCAATTATACATGTGGGACCTACTATTACCAACTCTATCAACATAAAACGTTATTATTTTTAAACTATATCTATCTAATGGGATCCACCACCTACAATCTTACAAATATAATATTATATATTCAATTAAAATATTCAATCGCTATCAATTTTTCAAATTATTATGTACATAAAATACTACTTAAAAACTACTCAACCAAATATAATCTCATTTCCAAACTATATAAAACTCATTCTCATTATTTCACTACAAGAAAACAAGGGAATTCCAACGGAAAAAATATGTTGGAATTTGGCCAATTACCGTTGGAATTATCTATTCCAACGGAAATTGCTACAATAAATGCATCGTTGGTAAAATGGCCGTTGGAATGGCAAAATTCAAATGGAAGTTCCAACGGTATCTATCCATTGGAATATATAACTGTTAGAAAAAAACTCCAACACACTTTCCAACACTAATTCCAACATAGTTAAACCATTGGAATTTAATCCAATGATAATTCCAATGGTATATATCCATTGGAATATTCAATTATTTTATCTCATTGTCTAATATCTTTAACTTTCCAGTAGGTTATCCATCATCAATTTGTCCCAAGTCAAGCACGTTTAACTATGTAATTTTAATACAAAAGAGAAGATATATTTTATTAATATGGATAATACTATCAAATCTTTTAACCTCTATTGAAATTTTCCAACGATATTGGAGTTTCCAACGGAATTTTCCAACAACCTGTTGTACCATTGGAATTTCCGTTGGAATTTTAAAAACTCCAACGAAAATTCCAACGATTAATTCCAATATTTTGATTACCGTTGGAATTTTTGTTGGAATTTTTGTTGGAATTTTCCAATGATATGTTTTAGCGATGAAATTTCTGTTGGAATTTTTAAAATTATAACAGTATTTCCAATGGTTTATTCCAACAATTTTATTACCGTTGGTATTATTGTTGGAATTTTCCAACGGTTTGTTGTGGTATTGGAATTTCCGTTGGAATTTTATACCAACAGTTTTCTTTATCGTTGGAATTTTCATTGGAATTTTTTAATGATATAATGTAGCATTGGAATTTCCGTTAGAACTGCAAAAATTCCAATTATTTTCTACTTCATTGGAATTTTTTGTTGGAATTTGATTGTTTTCTTGCGGTGTAAATAAATGACAATTTTTCGACAATAATTCTCAGAAACGAGAGTAAAATATCTAAAGACAACAAAACACGAAAACATACCAGAAAACAAGTGCCTAGCTTAGTCCAGATTATTAAACACTAAAAGATATCATTGGATCTACTATATATTGAGATTATTTAAAATGCTATGTTGGAACAGTCTTAATGTGATGTAGAGATGCCACATCACCAAATACCGACCACATGATATGACGCAAACCACTAAATAATAAATTATTAAAGGAGCAAAAAAGGTCTACTCGAGAGTAGGGTAACATTCAATACAATTGTAGGGTAACATATTCAAGATTGAATCATGATTCCAATTCCATATAAAACAAATCAAAAGTGAAGTCTAATGTTGCTCAATTTCTTCATTGTCTGTCTTTAAATGAAGAAACTGAAGTAAGACAAATAATTAGGTAGGTTTTCTTTTGCTAAATAAGTTCAAATTATTTGGAAAACAATTTTTAGTTTTTTATTATATAAAATAATAGACAAACATTGTTACTTCATGAAATTGAGATTTGTAAGTTTGAAAATAAATCAAAATATTCGATATTCGGTTTAAGATCGATTGATAAAAGTTTATTTCAACATGATTTGTTAATCATATATAACAAATTAAACTTGAACGTCATGTTCTTTCGTTTAGGTAATATTTGTATTTGTTTGAGCTTGAATTGCATAAGAAGAAAAAAATGCACAATTATGAAATTTACTCCAACTCAAAGTCGCTAGATTCTATTTAAATTCATTTAAATTCAATTTAATTAATTAACAATTAAATCAAATTTAATGATAGTTTTTAAACTTGATGAAAATTTTAAAAATATTTTATTTGACTCGATTTATTTGTATCCATAACTGCATCAGCGTCTGAATTAATAAATAGAAGCATGTTCCAGCTTGATTCGCTAAACATATATAACAAGTTAAACGTGATCACGTTCATTCGTTTAGATAATATTTATATTTGTTTGAACTTGTCTCGAAGAAAGAAAAACAAAATATAAGTAAAATTCTCGAATTTACTCAAACTCAAAGTAGACTCAATTAAAACTCATGCATTTCAATTTAATTAACATTAAATTATATTCAAATATAGTTTTTGAAACTTTTTAGAAAATTTAAAATATTTAATTTGACTCGATCATTTGTATCCACAACTGCATCACCATCTGAATTGATGGACATAAGCTCGTCTCAGCTTGGTTCATTAAATACATATAACAAATTAAATGTAAAACACCTTCTTTTGTTTAGATAATATTTGTGTTTGTTTAAACTTGACTCAAAGGAAGAAAAATCATACAAATATATGTGTGTTGTGTGTGTTGTTATGGCATTAGCTATGTCACTCCGGTTTTTGTCATATGAACTGATGACAATCGAAGTACCGAATTGATCGACCAAAGACATGACTCCAGTAAAACCTGGAAAAACAATTGTTCTGTGACTATAATCTAGCTCAGAGTCATAGCTGCAGGTCTGGGTATGCGAAATTATTCTGATGAGCAAGATAAGAGGAGCTATTTATTGGACAAATCTTTGAAAATATGTGAAGATATTGATTATATCCCTCCCCTGCGTTATCGTGATATGCCTTATTTAAATAAGGCATCAGAATTCTATTACAATCTTAAATCCGGAATTTTTCCATATCTGAATAAGGTAACAAACAAGTTAAACACCTCATGTGTAAATAGAGGTATATGAAAAACTTTTCAACATCTCTTAATACTTATTGCTTTACAGCAAATTATCATACTCTCTCAATACTTTTTTGTCCCCCTTCTAACTTGAGCATTGGAGTCCCTACGATGGGTCCCCAGCGCTTTGCAGGTATGGTTCGAGGCATTCAGACCGGACAGTTCGATAGTTGTGGGAGATTCTTGGTGTTTGATCCGTTCGAGTACATCATATGTAAAATTCTTGAATTTACTCAAGATATTCGATTAAAATTCGTTTAAATTCAATTTAGTTTACAATTCAATCAAATTCAAATATAGTTTTTAAAACTTAATAAAAAATTTAAAATATAAAATTCGGCTCGATCATTTACATACATAGTTGCATGAGCATTTAAATTGATAAACCCTAAGAACCCCATTGCATATTAGTCACTTAGTGCTTGTTTGTAGCACTTATTCTAAAGTCTATTAAAAATGGATTTTTTTTTTTTAAAAAAAAACCCTCCAATTATGACTTTTCTAGAATAAATTTTTTGGAGAAATGACTTATCCAAAAGTTCATTCTAAGTTAACCACCAAACATTATTGATGCTGTTTTTTCTAGCAGATCACCCAAGTCAACCGAGTTGACCAAAATCCTCTTCCCGAGAGGGAAGTCTTCGAGCTTGTCATCTTCCCAAGGGGAAGTCTTCTCATCTTCCGCCCGGAATGCCTAACTCCTTTGATTGAAAACTTGCCAGCACACACGCGCAAATATTAGAGGGCCCCGGGAGTTGTCCCGGGGAGGCCCTTCTGACGCTCAAGTCAGCACGGTGAATGAGAGATAATTAAGACAGTAAACGAATATTGAATGCATAGGAGAATAATTAATTGTGTGTTAATTGCTTACAGTGAATAGGAGGGACCTTTTTATACCTGGGACATGAGCCCTATGGGCCGTGTAGGAGAAATCTTTGCGGGGGACCTTGCTCGGGTAAGCTTCCATAGTTTCTTAGTACTTCCATCTTCATGCTTTGTCTTTTTACTTGGCTAATACTGCATTTAATTATGTTGTAGGCCCTGAACCGCGCAACTGCTTTGAACCATCTAGGTGAGGGGACTGAGGTGGAGAACTGTCGACTTCGAAGTGAGATGAAGACACTTAAAACCGCAGCTAGCCATCGTAAGTGCGAGATGTCAGATCTACTAATGCAGTGTGCCAGGGCAAAGGGTTGGCTCTCCCACGAGGCCGAGATGGGTGAGTTGTTCTTCCAGTCTCCCGATGGAGTTGAGTTGTTGGCCAATGAGAGGTCTGATTCAGTTGAGCCTTACAGAGATTTCTTGTCCTATCGCTCCGACATAATGAGAGAGTATTTCTCTTATTATGACAACGTGCGCCACTGCTGGAAACTTCTACTACAGAGTGGAAATGTTTCTGGTGAGCTGATCGCCATTCTGGACTGTGGTGTTCCCGAGGAGGAGGATGAAGAGATCGAGGCTTTGGCGAATCTTCCCGACGATGTTGATGACGATGGAGATGAGGCGCCTTCCGCTTGAGCAATGGTAGTCTCTTCCTGGCATAATAGTCTTCTCTTACTGACCCTCTGTTTAGGGCTTGCTTTACGTACTCGGATGTTTCTTCTATGTACTTGAATATTTCGGCCTTCCTCTTGACCTTAAGACGTTTGGTATTGCCCCGCCGAGCTGGATGTTTTCTCCATTTTCTTCATGTCTATTAGTTTCCCGTCGTCATATTTTACTTGTGATATTTATGTATAACTTCTTGTGGGAGATTAGACTTTACGCTGCATTTCAACATCACGGGGCACCCTTCCGAAACTCGTAGAGGGCGTCCGCTTGGGGTTCCCAGGGCGCCCTTCCGGAATTCGGAGGAGGGCGCCCACTTTGGTGTTTCCCCAAGTCCTTGCTCCTTGTAGTGATAACTTCATTCTGTAGCAGACTTGATCATTTTCCACATTGAGGTGGACCTTCCCTTCGGAGAGAAGTCTTGATACTTTCGGAATAGCCATGAGTACTTCTGTTTGAAGTGAACACACGACATGCCGTGAGTTCTTGAGGGCACCCTTCCGGGACTCAAAGAGGGCGCCCTTCCGGTTCTTGGAAGGGGCTTCCTTCTGAAACTCTTCTCTAGCCTCCCTCATGATGTTTTCCCCAGGTGTTAAAATTTTTCTCTCTTTATTCATTAAGGAGTAATATTTTGAAGAATGTCTTTCCAGATACCGGAGTGGGCGCCCTTTTGGAGTTCACGGGGCACCTTTCCTAAGCTTGGAAGGGGATCCTTCTAGAGCTTCCATCATAGTTTTTGCTTTAGGCTTTTGATATCTCCTTCACATGTGTTAGCACTTTTCGCCTTTCTTTCTTTGCACATTTTCATTGTGGAGAGGAATTCATCGGGACTCTTGTGAGAAGTCTTCCTCCTCTGGGGTTTTAGCCGAAGGAGAAAGAATATTTACTATGACTCTTTTGTGAGAAGACTTCTCCCATTCGGGGTTTTTTTTTAGGAAGGGTCATCCCACCGGGGTCTTAGTCGGGTGAGGCCATCCCTTCCAGAGTCTTAGCCGGAGGAGGTAAGTTACTAGGACCTCTTATAAGAAGACCCCTCCCATCCGGGCTCTTAGCCAGAAGGGGTCATCCCACCCGATGTCTTAGACGGGTGACCATCCCCTACGGGGTTTTAGCCAGATGAAGTAAGTTACTAGACCTCTTAATAGGAGGCCCATCCCATCCGGGGTCTTAGCCGGAAGGGGTCATCCCAACCGGGGTCTTGGTCGGGTGAGGCCATCCCCTCTATGGTCTTAGGCGGGGGAGGTAAGTTATTAAGACCTCTTATGAGGAGGACCTTCTCATCCGGGGTCTTAGCCGGAGGGGGTCATCGCACCTGGGGTCTTAGCCGGGTGAGGCCATTCCCTCCGAAGTCTTAGCGGGGGGAGGTTATTTATGAGGACCTCCATGGGAGGCCTCTTCCATCTAGGGCCGTAGCGGAAAAGATGGGGTTTGTTGAGGAGAGTGTCTAACTAGTCATTGACCCTGGCCATATGTGGCCATTAATTGCGCCCTGGCCATTTGTGGCCTTTAACTGCATTTTTCACATCAAAGTAGAAAACGTGAAAGCACTTTTATTCATTATAATGAAAATCTTTACGCCCTGTGGGTAGAAACATGACTGAAATATAAATAATCATTTAACGTCTCTCGGGCGGAAACAAACTGAAAATGACAAGGTAAAGTAAAATATACTAAAGCCTTTGTGAGGCCGATAGGAGCTGGTGTAGATGGAGGTTAAAGAGAATTCACTTTATTTCAGTATCGTCGGTCGGTGTCCCCGGATAATCCCTATGTCCCCAATAGTGGCGCCTATCTCTGTCTTCGGGACGAGTTCTGGCCAAATGGGAAGCGTGGGTGAGGTGATCCGAAGCCAACCTAGGAGGTGATGTCCGGAGCTCGTGTCGAGTGGTTTTAGAGTGATGAGTCAGACTGTCCTCCTAACATGATGTGGGGCCAAAAAGAATCTTAATCTAGAAACACGAAAAATAAACACAATAATTATTAAGCCTAAAGCATTCCCCAACAACGACGCCAAAATTTTGTTCGACCGCTAAACACCTAAAGTAAATCTAGCGATGCTCACAAGAGTACGAGATTAATTGTAGGGTAGCAGGTTAACCACAAGTCGTCTCTCAAAGAAGACTTAGCCGGCAAATAATTATTATGCAACACAAATAACAGAAAATAAATCCTATAAACTCTAACCAAATTTGTGATTTTAATAAACTAAAGAAAAACAAGTAAAAAGACAAATTAAAACTGAACACAATTAAATCCGGAAAAAATGATATGGATGAAAGTATAGGATTTTGGAATCATTTCAACAAACTTGCAAGCAGAATATAAACTAATTGATTATGCGATTAACAAATATAACAAACAGGTGAAAACTAGGCCTAGATCTGATAACTCACGTATTCACAGATTAGGGCTATCTCTACATAATTTGCTATTTTCATTAAGCCAAGTTAGATAATATATTTCTGATTTATATCTAATCCCCTGAATAAATTTAGTCTAAGAATAATATCTTCTCTTGATCTCAATTATTCCCTCAAAGCAATCAAAAGTTGATCAGACAATTAATCATCAAGTAAAATAATTTATTCAGGAAAGCAAATCAATTAGTCAATACTCATGCTTGTTTGTTTGAATCAAATCATCCTAATCCTAGAACAAGGAAATTAGTTCATGCTTGTAGATGTATTCATCAATTCAATTGAGAAAAAGAGAGCAATTATAAATATGATCATGTAATAGCAACAATCACCAAGCATTTGAAAATCAAATAAAGAAGAGGGAGAAAGATTACGCTTTCATCTAGCCGCAAAATATCTCCAGTGAAAAAACAAACAATCCCCAATGTTGGATGAAAGAGAAAATAACAAAAACTAGGGTTTAAAAGTTCTAAGAAATAATGTGTTCGAAAATATGGGCTCCCCAAGTCATATTTATAATCCTAGAGTTCTAAACAATGTGGAAGAGCCACAAAATCGGAATTTTCGTATTCATTAAGTCACTATCGCGGACGCGCACCTCTTGTGCGCGCCCGGTCGCCCTCCATACTTTGGCTCTCGTTGTCTTCTTAAGAATTGTATCTTTATCTCTTAGCTTTCCATAACTACTTGAATCAACTCAATATCAATTTTCTAGAGAGAGTTATGGCCAAAATACCAAGACGTATCATTTCTAAGATTTCAACATGTTATTTCGACTTGCACATGATTTTAACCCATCCAAACGTCTTCATTTGCATTTAGCAGAAATAAACATTGTAGAACTTTGTCTTATATTTCCAGTAGTATGTGAATCATGTCTATTGGACTTCGGATGCAAACGTTACATCCAAAATACGACGATTGCCACGAAATGGCTTTTAAACGTTTCTTGCTCCAAAACTTATTTTTTTCCACGAAAACCTAGAAAATCAATAAAATAACACAACATAACACTAAAACATGCAAATGCAAATAAAACACGCCAAAAATATGTATAAATTATCACACAAAACACACACAAAAACATGCAAAACATGTCCTCTGTCGTGATGGAAGTAACAGAAATGCTTGGACTTCCGCCGCCCGTAGTTGTCTCTCATCTCCCGCGGAGGTTCTATGATTTTCTATCTCCGAGCAGTGGCTAGTATTTCCAATAGCGGTGCATTTATTGGAATTACTACTTGCCCTGATCTCTTCTCGCGGCCTCTAGGCGGACTTTGGAGATCTTTCTCTGCCTTCCGCTTGTTCCTCTGGGGTGGCTTTAATACTTCATCTCCCTCGTTGGGTGCTCTTCTGGAGTAGGCACCTCTTCTTGGATTGGGGAGAGTTCCTTCCTTTGAGGTACCCTGAGCACACTTTTGGAGGGCGATATGTCGCTGCATCCTTTTCAATGTCTCTTGCTGGATGTTGGTTATTTTATTTACAGTCTCCACGAGTTGTCCCATAAAATTGCGCAATGACGCTTCCACCTCTCGCTGGAGTAGGTCTGTGATGGTCTCGTGGCCCTTTATGTTGGCGGAAAAATGTTGTATGAAAGCCTCTCGCTGCATCCTTTAGAAATGCTTTGCAGTGGGCGACATCCGTCATCTCATAGAGGTCTGCCTTTGCGTAAAACATGTTCATATGCTTCTGAGGATCTCCGATTCCATCATACTCCAGGTGGTTAGAAGCTTTAATTCCCGGGGGTAGCTGCTCCGCCAAAATGTCAGTGCTCAGAAGATTCCCTCCTTTCAAAGCGGTAGCTTGTGGATGAGTATGGTTGTACAATGTTGCTTGAATTCCCTTTATCGCAGGCGTCACTTCTTGGTCTTGTCGCGCCCTTCATATCCTCTTCGTTGTCCTTCTGGATTAAGGTCTTCACTGGTCGGTAATGCTTGGGATAACGCTCCCTTGGCTCCGACCACAACATAATTCCTCAAGGCGTTTTGTGCGACCTCTTCTAACAGGACTTGAAGAGTTTTCTTGGTCAAACAAATTTCCTCAACTGGTAAAGCACCTCCGGGTGGAGGAGGCGACGACCTTCTTTCTTGCGGGAGCGGCGGCGCCCTTCCGGTGGAATGGTCACTGGCCTCTCGTCGTCTTGATGGTCTTCCTTCATGCTGGTCTCCGGCTCCCGGCCTTCTGACTTGAGGTCCGACTTTACGTGTCTTTGGTGATTGGGTCCGCACTCTTCGTATACTTCGTCGTTTCTCATGCAGACGGCACCCAAATGATGCTATTTTTTCTAGTAGATCACTCAAGTCAACCAACCGGAGTTGACCAAAATTCTCTTCCGGAGGAAGTCTTGAGTTTGTCCTCTTCCCGAAGGGGAAGTCTTCTCGTCTTCTGCTCCTGGAATAGCTAACTCCTTCAATTGGGAACTTGCCTGCACACACGCGCAAATGTTAGAGGGCCCCGGGAGTTGTCCCGGGGAGGCCCCTCTAACGCTCAAGTCAGCACGGTGAACGAGAGAGAATTAAGACAGTAAACGAATATTTAATGCATAGGAGAATAATTAATTGTGTGTTAATTACTTACAGTAAATATGAGAGACCTTTTTATACCTGGGACATGAGCCCTGTAGGCCATGTAGGAGAAATCGGCCTATGGGCCAGTCCACGTTGGAAAAAACGACTGTGTGGGCCAAACTCGGATTTCTGTGGGCCGATTTAATTATCAAGAGCCCATTGGGCAATTAATATTAAATTTAATTTAGTTAACAATTCAATCAAATTCAAATATAGTTTTTAAAACTTAATAAAAAATTGAAAATATAAAATTCGGCTCGATTCATTTATATACATAGTTGCATGAGCGTTTAAATTGATAAACCCTAAAAACCACATTGCATATTACTATATTAGTCACTTAGTGGATGTCTGTAGCACTTATGCTAAAGTCTACTGAAAAAATGGACTTAAAAAAAAACTTCTAATTACGACTAGTGTAGAATGAATTTTTTGGAGAAATGATTTATCTAAAAAATTATTCAAATTTAACCACAAAATATTATTAAAATAGACTTTTATATTCAAAAATCCATCTCATGAAAAGTGCTCTCAAAGAGGCCCTTAATCGGCAATGGACACGATTTGTTTGAATGTGACTTCTGCGTACACTTGTGCAGAACATTTTTGAACTAAAATAGAATGCACAACTAGGTTTCGAAATTATATTGAACTTAAAATGTCAAAATAACTATCAGATTTATTGAAAAATCTAATTTTAAATATTGTCACAACGTCATGGGCCGCACTCAATAAATGTTTTAAATAACTAGTAAAATTGTCTATTACTAATTTATTTTTTTGGATTATAATATGACTACCTGTTTTCTTGATTAGTGCCATTCCAAGTTTCATAAATAAACTGACACTGATCAGTATTGTACTTAAAAAAAAATAAAGTTGACTAATCAATTCCACAAAAAACATATTTACCTATAGTTTGTAAATGAAAAAAAAAAAGACATTAACAATTGAAGTTGAGGAAGAAAAGGAACCAGATGTTGAAAAGGGTAGGATCCAAATGAAAACGACAGTAAAATTGTATGGTTAGAAAATTAAAATAAAGATTGTTGAATTCTCCCCATCATGAAACACCATGTTACTACTATTATATAATCCTCCACAAATTGTGAGTAGTCTTCGAGGCTCTTGAGGTGTGACAATACACGCGTGCAAACTTAATTATTTAACTTTGTGATCTACTTTTTTTTTGTTTATATTTATTTTGTTTTATTCTAGTTTTATAAACACAAAAACTTATATGAGACCGTCTCACGGGTTTAAATCCGTGAGACAGATCCTTACATTGATGGTCCACATTCTCTCTATTTTCTAGTTCTCCTATTTTTTTCTCTCTTTCTCTCACTGGTCGCCCTCCTCCTCACTCTCATGTATTCTTTCATTATCTACTTCTTTCTCTCTCATCTTATTGGTCCTCCCTTCCTCTCTCTTTGCTTGGTCCCCCTCTCTCTCTCCTAACTCTCTTTCTCTCTCCTACTGTTCTTCCTCTCTCTCTATACACACATTTAAATCCAAATTCTTTAGAAAATAAATACCCAAAGAAATAATACTTTAAAAATGTATACTTTTTATGGTATAATTGATATTTTTTTTAAAAAAAAGTGATATTTTTTTAATAACGAAGTATAATATTTGTTTAATTATAAATAAATAAAAGGTGATACTTTTATTAATATGAAATGATACGAAATGATACTTTTTTAATAAAAGGTGATATTTTTTTAATAGAAAATGATATTTTTTTTAATAAAGGTGATACTTTTTTTAATAAAATTAAGTTTTGCTTTAATAAAAAGTGATAATCTTTTAATAAGAAGCGACACTTTTTCTATAAAAATTGATACCTTGTTTTAATAAAAATGATATTTTTTTTAAAAAATGATACTTTTTTAATAAATAGTGATACTTTTTCCATAAAAAGTGATATTATTTTTAATAAAAAGTAATAATTTTTCATAAGAAATGATACTTTTTCCATAATAAGTGATACTTTTTTTATAAGAAGTGATATTTTTCCATAAGAAGTGATATTATTTTTAATAAAAAATAATAAATTTTTCATAAGAAATGATACTTTTTCCATAATATGTGATACTTTATTTTAATAAAAAAAATGATACTTTTTTAATAAGTAGTAATACTTTTTTAATAAATAGTGATACTTTTTTTTGTAAGAAATGATACTTTTTTCCATAAGAAGTGATATTATTTTTAATAAAAAGTAATAATTTTTCCATAAGAAATGATATTTTTTCCATAATAAGTGATATTTTTTTATAAGAAGTGATATTATTTATAATAAAAAGTAATATTTTTTCATAAGAAATGATATTTTTTCCATAATAAGTGATACTTTTTTAATAAGTAGTAATACTGTTTTAATAAATAGTGATACTTTTTTTTTGTAAGAAATGATATTTTTTCTATAAGAAGTGATATTATTTTTAATAAAAAGTAATAATTTTTTCATAAGAAATGATACTTTTTCCATAATAAGTGATACTTTATTTTAATAAAAAGTGATACTTTTCGAGTCTAATGTGATACTTTTTTCATAAAAAGTGATCTTCATTTTCTCCATATTTTTCCTTTGTGTAGAGACAAAGGACGATAGACATGATGAGAGAGATGGACTACATGAAGAGTTGGATGAGGAGAGAGAGGGGGGAACCATGAGAGGAGTGATGTGTGTTAGGAGAGAGAGAAAGATAGAGGACCATGGGAGGAGTGAGATGTGGGAAGGGAAAGAGGGATACGTAAATATATATAGAAAGAGAAAGAGCATGTGAATTTTAGGCAATGGGGCTCCGTCTCACGGATTTAGATCCGTGAGACGGTCTCACAAGAGACCTCCCCTTTTATAATTATACCAACAATTTAAACTTTGTTGTGTCAGAAAACTAGGGATAGCTGCAATATTTTTCTAGTGCATAGGATACAAACTTAATCTCATTAAAATAGGACTAACACTAAAGTCACCAAGATAAATTAATAATTTCAATTCATGGTCCAAAAAGGAGTAAATAGTAATCAGCTGATCACTAAAATAGGAGCATGGATCCTCTCCATTTAGGGAGTGTAAATTTCTTGTGCATTTGGAGAGAGAAAGATACATGTGCATCTATACATACACCTATACATACATATACATATATATAAGTGTATGTATAGATGTACATGTGCCTTTTTCTTTCCAAATGCACAAGAAATTTACACATCCTAAATGAAGAGGATCCATTTCCCTAAAATAGGGTGTTTGCAACACTTTCTCGAAGTGATTTTTATTTCTCAGCTGAAAAAAGAAAATATTAATTATTAGTATTTTAAAATATCCTTGGAAGGATATGAGACCAATTATGAGTTCAAGTTGCATTTGAGAACTATACCTTGGATTTGAAGGAAGAATATGTCGCTACTCATTGAAAATCAAATTGGGTAAACATAAAAAATGCTTTAGCCGTGAGGAAGTTTAATCCACTCTAAATCTAACTCTGATCAAAGTTTAAATTATTAATTTGAACCCACAGAAATATAATAATATATGTAAATTTGTCTCACTTTTTTTTCCGATTTTGTGAAGTTCTGCATGCCTTTATCCTCTTTTTTTTTTTTTTGCCAAAATGAAAGTATTTCATTGAAATTCAAACACATATATACAACTTGTCCACTAGCAATAGAGTCACCTTGCACAAAGGTTGTCAAGGAAAAAACACACCCACGAAGAACGAGCACTCAAAGAAAAACAAAAGAAAAACCAAAAACCAAAGAAAAAAAACTCTTCCATGAGAGACTACATCAAACCCCAAAAGGGGTGCTAGGCACTCTCCAAATAAGACTACCCAAAAATACACAAAATCCAAAAACACACAAAATCACCCCGGACACGAGTTACCACCATGTACTACAAGACAGATATTTCTGGCCCCCCTACGAGCTTCCCCCTTCAACCGAGATAACAACAACAAAAAGAAAAAATACAACAAAAACACCCAAAACAACATAGAGAAAAAAACAACTAAAAGTACAAAAATAAAACAAGAACCATGAATCTGGAAAACAACCTCTCCCTCTCTCGATCCACCATCGCGACCCATCACCACCATAAAAGCACCTCTAGGAAACCAATGCGGCATCACCACCCGAGCCCGCAAAGACTGAGATGACCGAAAATGGAGTACGATTTTGATTTAATGAGCCAGATCCCACCCCAACGAATTTTCGGCCATTGTTAAGGGAGTGGTTGAGGTGGGGTGGAGAAGGAGGCAGGGGGAGAGGGAGGAGGAGGGGGCGGCCGCTTTTGCTTTTAGGTTTTGGAGAGAGTTTTTAGTGAGAGAAAAAATAGAAGGGAGTTTTTTGTCCTACCCATAACTACTCCTGTCTTTATTCTCTTTTTCAAGTTCCAAAACTCAAAACTAAAATATCCTTAACCTTAAGCGACTGTTAAATTTTAGATTTTGGGGGGACTTAGCTCAAGTGATATGACGCTAACTCTTGACAATAGTGTTGATTAGGATTCGTCGTGAGTCTTTCAATTTCTTTAGATTTATCCATTCTCCTCCAAACACTTCTCCCAACTTATTAAAAAAAAAAAAGACTGGATTTGTACTTTAACACCAAGTGTTTCGAGCAAATTAACTATTAAGTTTCTAATCATTTGAACCACATAACCTAAGTTAAGTACATTAAAATGTATTACACCATAGCATCACTCACCAAGAATTTTACATTTAATTTCATGTTTTAGATCTTTGAGGAGCAATTTTGCCCACTCATCTCTTGATAATCTATGAAATAAGTACTTATTTGAAGAAAGAAACAGTTGTTTGGTTTTATTGTCATGTAGATCTTTTTCATTTTTACTACTTGAACTTTTTAAAATGTATTTACATTTATCTGAAATATCGTTTTTTTTTTCATTTTCAAAACTTCTGCTTAAACTTGAAACTGAAAATATATGTGATGTGGGGTAATTGATTTTCATAATTATCCTTCAATTATTTAATTCCAGTATTTATTATTAATTAATCCTTAATTACTATTTATTGGGCTAAATAGCAATTAGTATTGAATTATTGGCCCATGAGGCCAAAACCACTACATAGAGCTCATGAAGACTAAAGTTCCAATTATAACAATCCATCTCCATTCATTTGTAAGTTTATTTTTAAATTATTTAATTACTTTGTGCTTTGGACTATTATTATATACTGACTTAAGTATTGGAAATGACTTCTCTAAAATATCCTCAGTGCTCTTCTAACTATTTGTTCGTGTTGTAGGCTAGTTCACTAGCTAGGAGTACTGCTATGGGTGGAGCTTTCAGGAGCAGCTTCGGGAATGATCTATAATTTCTGGTAGCATCAATATGGTTTCAAGTATGTGATGTCACATCTTTTCATACAAATTTTATGATAAGATGCATATATTTTTAATTTTCAAACCAATATAATTAACATTGAAACATAATTAATTCAAATATTTTTTATTTCTACTAAAATTCTCTAGCCTTCAAAAATAAAAACATGAAAACGAGATTGAAATTAATACAAGTTCACTTAGATTGAAGCACTTAACTCTTGGATTGAGATTTCATGTTGCACTTCCATTTCTATTACCTATTCTATTGCAGAATGAATGACAAGTGTACAAGATAATGTTACAATTTTACACGTGTCATTCATCCAATACATGGAATAGACTCAGTGGCGGAGCCACTTGGAGCTTTGGGGGTACAACTGTACCCCCAATTTGAAAAAAAAAATTTAAATTTAGTTTAAAAAATAATATTAATAATATTTTGTACCCCCAATTTTTATATAAAATGGTATTTTTAACAATTAAAATCCAAAAAAATCAAAATATCTTACATATTTTTTACACAATTTTCCACATTTTCTCCCCCCTACAAATACTTTGTTCCCAAAAAATAATGATAGAATCTAATTACGATTAGCCTAAAATTTATCGTACACCCCATTTTCGAATTTCTGGATCCGCCACTGAATAGACTCGGAACAAGGAAAACGAACAAGAATTCTCATCCTCTCTCTCTAGCGGCGTCGCTTTTACCAAATACTTCCCCACGTTAAAACATTTTTCTTGACAAACTTAAATATAAATATTAATATATACATATATATTATTTTTTATTTTCCCTCCCTTCGCTCAAAATCTTTACTCCGTATCCGCATCACTCTAATCCAAGCTTCTTGTAAATTTGTACTCGTGAAAGCATGAGCAACCAAATGATGGCTTTTGGACTTTGCCTCAGCCTTTTGAAAAAGTCATAGAAAGCAGCAAATAATAAAAATTAAATTACTACAAAATAATACAACAAATCTGAAAATGATTATTTCCGCTGCTTTAAGTATCTTCAAAGATCTTTGTCCGAATTTAGCAGCATTTATACACACAATTTTGCAATAAAACCCACAGAAACCTTATCTATGGCTTTTTTGCCATCAATATTCCCAGACGTCTGGTTTTTGGTCTTTTGATACATCCCTTTCTAATCTTTGAGACAATGCACAAAACTGTCGTCGTTAAAAGACAGAAATGTCCCTCTTCATTTTATCCGTGTGAAAGAAAGGCTATACGGTTTCATGAAATGAAAATCCGTAGTACAACCACGGCTCTAATTTACCAACATTACACTTATTTGTGAAAAAAAAAGCACTTGGGGCATTTTGGTCCAAAACAGATATATTCATGAAAAAGCAAAATAGTTTGTCGTTTAGGTGTTTTATTGGGACCTACCAACCATTGTTGGGTTTGGATATTTCATGATACAATTCGATCCTATAGGTGTAAATTGACAAGAAACCTAAATGTAATTCACTTTTATCTTTTCAAAAAGATCAGTTTAGCCCAGTCAAATTCATTTTATTTTTCACTCATATATTTTGTGGATGCTACACCTGAACCAGTTTACTTGATATAACATATAAAATTTATATATATCATATTTTATATATAGGAAATAGGACGACACTTGTAATGCATTAACACACTAAGCATAACATGAGAGAAGTAGATATCACACCAAGCATAGTGTTCAATGTGTAGCGTCTACAAAGTACAAAGCCATATATATATTCATTGATTTATGATTGAAATCTATTTTAACCTTTAATTTGGGTCATTGCTAATTAGAGGATACTGTACGTAATTTCGAAATTTGAATTTACCTACATGATAATCACGTTAGATTAGTCGTCAGATCATCTTTGGATAAGATTATTCAATGCTCATATTAGTGAGATCGATAATAAAGTCAATGAAAAGAGGCAAATAAGTTACTCGATAAAAAAAAAAAAATAAGTTAAGAGTTAATATGATTTCTTTTTAGTTTTTTATGTGGTTCATTCCACTTTCTTAGCTGATCCATACCACTTTCTTGTGTTGGCTCTGTTTAGAGCTAGCAGAAGCACGGGAAGGGTTGGTCGGCCCGAGTCCATCGAGCCAATATGTAAAATGGGGCCGGCTTGGGCCGGAACAAGCCGAAAATCCCTCGGGCCGTTGATTTTCTCGGCCCAACCCAACCCAAAATATATTTTTACACATAAAATATGTCGGGTTGCCTGGGTCACTCGGGCTTCGCGCCTCTTGGAACGGACTAAGTAGGCCTGATCGATTTCGGGCCTATAATAACATAGCCCAACCCAATCCAATCTCTCGGATTTGGTTGGGTCGACTCACCGTAGGGCTAAAAATTGCCAACTTTAGCTCTGCCATTGCGTGAAATATATTATATTGGCGAAGCTAGGGGCCATGGTGCCCCCACCACTTTTAGTTTATAATAGTTTATAACACTAAAAAATTTTAAAAAAATTTATCTAGTTTACATGGTTTTTTATTTTTAATTTTCTATCCGACCCACTCTATTTTCGCGTACAGTCATCACTCCATTTTTGTGTATTGGCTCGCTAGCTATTGTGTATGTGTGTGTATATATATGTATATGCTGTTGAAAATTATTCGGGTCCCGGATCTAATCCGGGCCAAATAAGATTCGGCTTTTCGATCTAATCGAACGGAAGCGGAAGCGTGGGATTTCAAAAATCGAGTTTTAGATATAAGAACACAAAATCATGCTTATTAAATTTATTTAAACTAAAGGAAGAAAAGAAAATTTACATGTTTCGACGATTTTTTTGTTCTTCGCTTTTTCTCCGTCAATCCTTCGAATCTCCGAAGCTCGTAGACACCGCGATCTTCCAATTCGATCCTCCCTATCAACGACAGTGTGTGGGCACCCAAATAACAAATTTAAGTTCCTAACTTTTATTTTCCTACGATGTACTCAACTCATGATATCGTAGAATTGTGTTAACTAGATAGGAGGAGAATTGAACTAGGTAAAAGTTAAACCACAAAATCTCACAATTGAAAACGTAAAAGATCGGCCTTTTGGATGTAATTGTGTTGCCCGCAAATCGCCGAAAGCTTCTTTTCAATATGAATTGACCGAAAAAGGAATTTCTCAAAACATATGGAAATTGCTAATCATTCACTAATGATAAGGGGCGAAAATAGGTTTTCCAATTTTGGTATAAAATTCGTTTTCTACTGTAGAGGGGCAACCCAAATTTTGCTTTGCAATGAATGGCCAAAAGACAACATTTTGTTAATCAAAAAGATTCCAATTGAACTTCTTGTTCAATTACTGGGAGGCCGTGAATACTTTTCTAATTTTTTTGCAACTGGGGCGTCGATTAGTGTCTTTTTAAATTGTGAGAATGTGGTCCTCTTTTTATAACATTCAATCAGTTTAAATTTCGATTTGGTTTCCTATCTAATCAAGAATTCATAATTCTAGATAGACTCAAACTCTAATTGATAATTATCCAATATAATTATCAATTTAATAATTATATTAATATCATAAATATCTTATATTTATTTAATTCCCAATACTGATCAAAATCGTAGAATATCGATATATTAATTAACTAATATTAATATATTAGCCCAAATATTTTGGAAAACTCTTTTCCAAAAACCCTTAGGAACATAA
Source organism: Rehmannia glutinosa (assembly GCA_016081115.2). Taxonomy (NCBI): domain Eukaryota; kingdom Viridiplantae; phylum Streptophyta; class Magnoliopsida; order Lamiales; family Orobanchaceae; genus Rehmannia; species Rehmannia glutinosa. Next base: position 143,917,913 of record CM071926.1, read on the forward strand.
AATATTATTTCCAACCCGTTTACTCTAGGAAGGCGAACCGGGGACCATGAACCTATAATTATAAGCTCCAATGAATCGAATAAATAATTAACTCTTTAATTAATTTATTCGACTTATTAATTCCGATATTACTCCACTATAAATTCGGAATTGCACTCTTATAAGTATAGAATATCTTACTCTACGAATTGAGCAGTCCACTGATATAATCATTACATATAGATTAATCCTCCATAGACAATTCGTAATTGAAGCTAGGAAGTATCCGTTAAACCCCTTCAATTACATCTTATCCTCATTTACCATTAATTCACTAGTGAATGGTTAATTTATAATCGGATTATAAATTAGAGATCTCAAACCATTGGTTCCTTAGAATTAACAAATGAGGGAATCGTCTTTCTACTTCCCATGAAGGAATGGATTCCATATCGTGAATTTATATTCCCAGCTATTTAATTCAAATATGAATCTAAAATGCAAGTGTTGGGAATGTCGTATGACATACTTAAACGAGCAAATTAAGAATCACACCGAAATAAACACGAGTCTATAATCACTCAGGATTAAGATTTATCCATATATGATCATCTAGTGATTTAATTTGATTTTCCATTTCTACAACGGAATTTGTATGAAAAATTTAAATTAAATCGGTCCAAGTCCTATATGATCAAATCATATATAAATGCCCCCACTAAGATGTCTCCACATCGACGGTCCGGATAAGACAACCACATTCAAAATGTTCTGGGCCGCATTAATGATGTTTTAATTAAAGATCCCATACTTTAATTAATTTCATCACGGACTTATTTTTAGTTTATTATCCATAATCTTAATCCTCTTGTATATAACTCTTATATACTAAGATTATGGTTACAATAAATAAACTAGGGATTTTCATGATGTTCAAGAAAATACATACAATATGCAAAATAGTTCGAAAATAAATGTCGCCTTTATTAATAATAAAAAACAATTCACAATTGCTTTAAGGGCACTATCCCTAACAATCTCTCACTTGCCCTAAAGCATATGGGACATGTCTTCCAGTCCTATGTTTTTGTGTCTCTAAAAACACTTTTCAGGTTGGGTCTTATTGACGGGGATCAACAAGAATGTACATCGACCCGGATATCGACTTTCAAGTATCCTTGTCCCGACTAGAAGTCGAATCGGTCGCTGATCGTCTATTTTACGGTCAACCACCTAAATAGACAAACATCTTGATCTCAAACATATTTGAGAAGGCTCTTGACTATTATCTAATGAAACATTCTTGGATTAGATTGAAAGCGGGTGATTATCCCTATCACGTATCAAATCCGAGCCTAGTACACAATATTGTATACTTGTAGAGGCATAGGAATGCGTCTCATGTTCTTTTCCTCCCGAGGTGTCTTTAAACACTCATCTTTGGAAAGAACGACTCCATATCAAGTTGGTAGGTAACCCTTCTTGGAATCTTGCATTCTTTAATGCAAGCTGCATCTTATCGATATAAGAAGCTTGAGACAATGCCAATAATTTGTTCTTGTGATTTTGAACCATTCAAATTCCAAGAACATAATTCGCTTATCCAAATCTTTCATTTGGAATTGCTTGGCAAACCAACCTTTTAACCGCAGCTAATATCATCTAACATTTCTACTTCATTCTCAATTAGTAGAATGTCATCTACGTAAATCACTAAAATTGCCACTTTACCATCATTGATCTGCTTGTATACACAAGGCTCATCAACACTTTGGTCAAAACCAAAACTTGATCATCTCATCAAATCTATGGTTCCATGACCTTGAGGCTTGCTTTAATCCATAAATGGATCTAAGCAATTTGCAGACTTTCTGCTCTTGACCTTCGGCTACAAACCCCTATGGTTCGAATCCATTTCTTGGTTTATACTATTTCAGAATCCTCTATCACTTGTCAAAAAAACAATGGATCATCGTCTACCCCATCAAAGACTGCAACATTTGCCTCTTCGATTTGATGATAGCAGATTGGTGGTCTAATCACCCTCTCACTACGTCGAGGTGTCATGACATTCTGATTAGGTATAGTGGTATTTCTAGCGATTTCCCCAACAACTCTTGTTGGTTGTGGTCTGATCTCATCAGAAAGTAACTCCTCGAGTACAACTTTACTTCGAGGTTGGAAGTTTTCTATATAATCGTTCTCAAGAAAGATAACATTAGTCAAAACTATTACTTTCTTTTCTTCTGGATCATAAAACAAACTTCCTCTCGTTCATTTGGGATATCCAACGAACAGATACACTTCTGAACATGGATGCAACTTTCCAGTTTTTCCTTTCAGCACAAGTGTTGGGCACCCTCATATGCGGAAGTGGCGTAAACTAACTTTACTCCTATTCCACAACTCTAGTGGTGACTTTTGGATTGACTTAGACGGAACTACATTCAAAATATAAACCGCCATTTGCAATGTATACCCCCAAAACGAATCAGGCAGTGTCGCGTAGCTCATCATCGACCTAACCATATCAAGCAACGTTCGGTTTCTCCTTTCAGCAATACCATTTCTTTGAGGGTGCCAGTCTTTGTGAGTTGGTACAAAATACCATGCTCTAGCAAATAATCTTTGAACTCAGTATCGACATACTCGCCCCTTCGATCAGATCGAAGGCACTTCAAAGATTTTCCTAGCTATTTTTCAGCTTCCGCATGAAATTCCTTGAACTTTTCAAAAGTCTCGGATTTTCTATGCATGAGATAAACATATCCAAACCTCGAGTAATCATCAATAAAAGTGACGAAGTACTCAAAGCCATCTCTAGCTTGTGTGGTCATGGGACCACAAACATCACTATGCACAAGCTCTAGTGGTTCTTTGGCTCTATTGCCCTTTGCAGAGATAGGTCTCTTAGTCATTTTTCCTTCTAGACAGGATTCACAAACAGGAAGAGTGCCAACTTTTAGCTCTCTCAAAGGACCATCCTTTGCAAGCCTATTTATCCTTTCTAGTGAAATATGTCCTAACCTTAGATGCCAAAGATATGTTTCATCATCTTGAGAAACCTTTTGCCTTTTTGGTTTAGGATGTTCTACTTTAAACATTTCGGCATTTAGCAGTGGTTGTTCATTAGACTTAATTAAATATAGTCCATTTACCAATATTTTGCAGTACAAATATCACGCCAATTTTTAGAAATAATAATCGAATTATCATTAAAAGATAGTGAAAATAAATGTTAATGCAATTTTGAAACAAATCAAATTTCTACTAAAACCAGGGAATATAATAAACATCGTTTAAAATCGAGTATTTTATCTCTAATATTAAGCTTAATTACTCCCCCTTGCTTTTGCCGAAACCACTGCACCATTACCAACTCGCATTGTGAAAGACCCATCTGTAAGTCCAAGCGGCTACGATAATCTAGAGGGGGGTGAATAGATTATCTCCATCTTTTCGATTTCGCCCTCTTTTTACAACCGAATGCTCAAAGACAAATATAAAGGTGCGGAATGTAAACAACACGCGTCGATTTAAAGAGGTTCAACCCACCTAGGGCCTAATCCTCTACCACCTCAGTATATCCGGGATGGATTTGAAAAGAAAAGAATTTTATTAATTACCAAAATTAATACAAATTCAACTTACAACACCTTGAAGAGCACCACACTCTTCTTCAACACCACCTTTGAGATTACCACAATCTCACTTGAAGATTACCACAATCTCCAACGGCACCTTGTGAAGATTACCACAATCTTCACCTTCAAGAGCACCACACTCTTCAACACCTCAACAAGAAGATTACCACAATCTTCTTACACCTAACACCTAGTTCACCCAAGTGTGTTCTTACCACAAGAACACTCACAAGGATATCTTGTGTTTGAATGACGACCACAAATTCAAGATTACAACTCGATAATTGATAATACAATAGAGTGCAAGTGTAATCAAGAATAGCCTAGACCTCAAGAATGTGAAAGTGAATAGCTAGGCAAATTACAACAAGAAATAAGACAATGTAAGAACAAGTGTATTCTTGAGTGTATCTTGTTGTGTTGTAGTTTTCTCTCTTGTTGTGTAGCTTCAATTCTTCCTCTATTTATAGAAGATGTCTTGTACATGATAGGCTCCTCTTGGGGACATGAATTACGTAAAAAATTGCAAGACAATTGAAGAAAAGAGTCATAGAAATCAATCCCACAATTTAGGGAAAAGTCATCTTTGCAACGCACAACGGTTAGAATTTTTTCTTTGTCAAACTTGAGATGACTGGTCGCAAGACAAATAGACGTTTGAAAATGAGAAAACACATTTACACAGGGCGGCCGGTCGACGGGGTCGGCCAAGTTGGCCGACCCTATGTCCGGCCGGTCGAGCAAAACCAAAAACGAGTCGAAAGTTCATTTGAGAAAATGCTCCAGTCACGGTCACCGCCGGCCGACGTCGACCGACCGCGACCGGTCGACGCCTTGATCGACCATTCGGTCGACCGACCTGTCTACCACCACCTGTTGACCGGTCAACAACCTTTTTCAAAGCAAATAGTTTATTCTTTGTTTTTCACAATTTTAGTGCAGGATGCCCTATAGAGGCGACCGATTGGCCTCAAAACAAAAGTATTGTCCAATTTTATATCGAAATAAACTTCAAGAAATACTCCAAAAAATAGTAAAAATATTTTAGACCGATCGGGAGTATTAGGACAATATTTTAGAACCATTGTTTTTGGTGTAAAAATACATTACCAAAAAAATCATTAAAAGTGTTGTCCAATTTTGTCGAAAATAAAACTTGAAGAAATACTCCGGAAAATATTAAAACCATTTTAAATCATTTAGGAGTATTTGGACAACCTTTAAAACCATTGTTTTGGTATAAAACAAAATCATCAAAATCATGATAAAACCATTTATCAAACAATCTCCCCCTTTTTGATGATTACAAACCAAAACAATTTGACAAGGCCGATTTTGAAAACAAAACAATTTTACCGGTTAAAAAGAACTATCCGTTGTGAGCGACAACATTCCATGCAATATAAACACAAGGATGGGAGTAGAGATATTTAAACCACATGTTACAAATGCTCCCCCTATCAACATGCACAACAAGAGTTATATAGAGGCAACTTAAACATAAGCTAAAATATTAGCTTTTCGATATTGAGCTTAAGTATCAATAACTTAAAAGCTTCCTGTCAAAGAGACATCATTAGAAACATATATAAGTCCATACTACAACCAATGGACCATGATTCATATATAACCATAATGCACCAAGTGGACTGAATATGATCCACAATGTATGGCTTTATGAAGCCATAGCTTGTAGCTTCTTTTTGTTAAGCTTATCTTAGCTTCTTTGAGCTAAAGAGCTTATAACCTGTTTCTCCCCTTTGGAATCATCAAAAGAATGTTAGCACGATAAATACATCATATATTCATATCAAAGTGCGCAACTAAACCGATGTACCGATCGAGCTATTTGAACATTGAAGCTTATAAACCAAATAGGAGGGAAAAGTCGAATCATATGACTTGAAGAAGCTTATGAAAACTCATTTGATAAGCAAAACATGATCTCCATAAATGTATAAGACTTTTGAAATTGAGAGAATCATGTAGGTGATGAATTTTTCATTGAAACGTTTTATCGAACACTTGGCGGGCGTCAAAAGTTGAAAAGAATATATATAGCCCTTGTAAATGAAATCAAGCCAAGTTTTTCATCACCAAATGCAATTTAATAAATATCATTCATCAACAATCAATAAGCTCATCACAAACATATACTAATTTCATCAAGAAAAATACATATAAGCCACAAACTTAAGGGTTCAACCCAATTGAGCTAAAGAGAGTGAGATTCTTACCATTCGATCGGTAAAGATGAGCAAAAATGATGATAATCGAGCTAGATAATCCCCAACATATGTAATGTATGCAACAAAACTCATTTGAAGTGAGTTTGTGTGCAAATGACAAAGGGGACGAAATATAGTTGAAAGGGGCCAAAATGGCTAAGTAAAAAGAACGAGAGACAATTTAAGCCAAGAAATCACAGTGGGCGACCGGTCAAGGGCTAGGGCGACGGTCGAGCAGGTGGGCGACCGGTCGCCCTTGCCCTGGCGATTCACCGCTTCTTTCTGTTTTGCAAATTCAGAAGTTTGATCAAAAATCCGATTTTTCGCCCCTAAGTTTTAAAAGCGTGCAAAATGCTTAACGAAGACCTCATTCAATATACATTATGTTATAATCAAGCTCGAAATGAGGTAAAATACTCGGCGGTTAAAAATCCATGAGTTATCCTTGAGACGGAATTAAACACATCTCAAGTTTTTGTTAAAAATCACAATCCCTTAAAAATATATCGAATCTCAATATGTTTAGTTCGATTATGACGAACCAAATTTTGAATACGAATAACCGTATAATAGATACCCGAACTTGTTATCCGAAAAAAAAATAAGAACGTTTTAAAGCTTTGGATACAACAAGTCATAAGAAGAAGTGCTTTTCAAATATTTGAAAATTTCTTTTAATGGCACTTTAATGAGATTCGTTGGGATAATTTTTGAAGTCGAGCATATAGACATAAGGTATATAGAATGTCGATTCTATAGGAATAATACAAGAAGACATACCTCGAATTTGTTTGTCAACCGACATGCCTTTCTCAACCTTTGTCAATCTTTTCATTGATAGCCATAGAGGTTGGAATGATTCTTCCTTCTTCAATGCCTAACTCCTTCAAGAGTTCTTTTGAAATGTAACCATCTACTTGGCATTGAATGATTTGAAGTCCAAGCAAGAAATCATGCTCATTTCAAGTACACTTTGCATCAACTTAGAAAACCATATCTTGCACAAATATTCATTAGTAGCACCAAAAATATTCTCATAAATATGCACAAGTTTAAACAATATTGCCCTTTTTCACAAACAAAAGAAAGTAGTATCAACTTTACCTTTTGTAGAATCATTTAACAAAAATAGCTAAGTCTATCATACCATACACGGGGTACTTGTTTTAAACCATACAAGGCCTTAAAAACAATCATTTGGCCTAGAAAAATTTTAAACCCCGGAGGTTGTTTTACATAGACTTCTTCTTGAATAAAACCATTTAGAAATTTGGATTTAACATCCATTTGGTAAAGCTTGAAATTTTCTTAAAACAAGAATGGGCAAGTAAAATGCAAATAGCTACAAAATGTGCTATGAGTGCAAATGTTACATCAAAATCGATTACCTTCTTCTTGAAAATACCTTCGAGCTACTAACCTCGCCTTAGTTCGACCAATGTTGCCTTGGTCATCGAGTTTGTTAGGAATACCCTTTTTATCTTCTTCATTACTATCATCATAGGGCATCCAATTGATCTAAGGTGTTCATAATAGAACATTTACATCCAAATATTTGGAGTACTTCATTTCTCATCTACACAACTTGACAAACTCATTAACGGCATCGCTTATACAAGAAAAAATAGCCCAAGTGTAAAAACATGCTTCAATCATCAATCACAAAATTTCTTGCAAAAGAGCATAGTAGGAATAGACACTATATAGATCATGAAGCAAGAAACACATACTATGCATTTAGAATATCATCAAGAGTCTAATAAATCATGCAAGTTCAAATAAGCTTTGAGAAAGCTACAAAAGGTCTCTTTTGAAATTTGAAAATCCGATAACATATAATTGAGACCTCATTTAAAAAAGTATTTGAACAAAAGTTGACAAAGCAAATATGTGCAATCAAATGTCGAATAGTGCCTTTCAAAAAATCAAAATCCTCTTAATGGCACTTGTATGAAATACTATGAAAAACAAGCACATATGCACATGGCATTACATATATCGAGTCTATAAGAGTAAGAATAACACAAGTAAACGTGCCTCGATAATTAATGCCTTTCTTGACAAATAATGACGTAAATGGCCATTCGTGAAAATATGTAATTCCTACACAATTCTTAAAACAAATCTAGCACAAATCATAATGATAAAAGTGTAGGCTAAGAGATATCACAAGTAAGCTCATGCCATAAAAATCCATAAGAGATGATAACATACTATAGTCTTAAAAATGCACAAGAGTTTTAAAAACATCATATAAGGTCTTCTTTTTTCAAAAGTTTAAAAGCACAAATATATATTGAAGACCTTAATTAAAAAATAAATATTTGAAAACTCATTTTGCAATAAAGACACAAATAAAAGCATGCATAAAATAAAATGCATATTTAAATAGGGAGATACGAGTTACCAATTACGCCATTTCCATGGGTTGTGCCGTTCCCATTGTTGATGATATCTTCCCTTTGAGAGGTTACTTTGTTGATGATGACTTCTTTGATTACTCCATTTCCAAGGTTTGTTGCCTTCCCATTGTTGAAAGTCTCTTCTTCTTTGAAAATCATCTTGTTGATGATGTCTTTGTCATTTCCAAGGATTGTGTTCTTCCCATTTTTGATTGTACCCTCTTCTTGAAATTGGCTTTGTCAAAAATAGTTTCTCCTTCTTTGATCAAATGAAACGGTCATTTGATGTTTTTTCAGCGGTATAAATTTTCTTCGATCATTATTTTCACGCCGGTACCTAATATGACATTGTTTTGTGGTACCCTCATGTGTTTGGGTCCTTTGGGATTAGTCTTGAGACTTTTAGGTCTCCAACAATAACTAGAGCTATTTCTAGTCCGACAAGTATTTTTACCGTATGACCCTTTTTACCGCAATAAAAACATGTAATAATTCTAGGAGCATAATGACCAACGTCTTAGAGACTTGATTCTTTTTCATGTGATTGACACCCCAGCTTATGATCAAGTTCTAGTTTGAATTATCACAACAATCAACAATATTGGTTATTCTATCGGTACTCAAGTTGGATTTAGATAAATCATTTTTCAAGCAATTTATATCCTCAACAAGAGTACTATTTTCTTTCTCAAGGTTTCTAACCTTGTCAAGAGTGATGGTGTGAGCACATGATAGTGATTCATAGGAAGTAAATAAACTATCCTTATCATTTTTCAAAACAATGAATTCCTTTTTCAAATATTTGTATTTAACAAGTAGGCTTTGGAATTCATTTTGAAGTTCATCATAATCATTTTGCAAATCACTATATTCATTTTGCAATTCATTGTCATAAGAAGTAGAGGGTTTAGAACTTACCTCGTTTTTTCTTCGATGCCCATAAGACATTTTTCGACTTCATCATCGGAATTTGTAAGAGGCTCATCCCATATTGTTGGATTTGATGTTGTATCCATTTGAGAAGTAGATGCTTTTGAGTTGCTCCTTTTATTTGCATATACTTCATAGATGGCTTCTAGTTTTTGCCATACTTCATGTGCCGATCGAATACCTACAACATGATCAAATTCCAAAGTGGTAAGTGAACAATGTAAAATATTAAGAGCTTTACCATTTAAGGAGATGATTTTCTTCTCTTCATCATTGAGCTTTTTGAAGCCTTTTGAGGTGTGTGGTGTATCTTTCATCGGAATGGATTCTCCATTGATGACGGTGTTCCAAATATCGAACCCGCAACCTTGTAAATAGCATTCCATTCTTTCTTTCCAAAATATAAAATTTTTGGAATCAAACCGAGGTGGCTTGGTGGTGGGAGGTGCCGGAAAGTTGAGCTTCGTTCGTAGCCGACGATCGTTTCTCTTCACTCGCGATGTGAAACGAGCTTGCCAAAGAGTTTGGCTTTGATACCACTTGTAAGTCCAAGCGGCTACGATAATCTAGAGGGGGGGTGAATAGATTATCTCCATCTTTCGATTTCGCCCTCTTTTTACAACCGAATGCTCAAAGACAAATATAAAGGTGCGGAATGTAAACAACACGCGTCGATTTAAAGAGGTTCAACCCACCTAGGGCCTAATCCTCTACCACCCCAAAGATATCAGGGATGGATTTGAAAAGAAAAAGAATTTTATTAATTACCAAAATTAATACAAATTCAACTTACAACACCTTGAAGAGCACCACACTCTTCTTCAACACCACCTTTTGAGATTACCACAATCTCACTTGAAGATTACCACAATCTCCAACGGCACCTTGTGAAGATTACCACAATCTTCACCTTGAAGAGCACCACACTCTTCAACACCTCAACAAGAAGATTACCACAATCTTCTTACACCTAACACCTAGTTCACCCAAGTGTGTTCTTACCACAAGAACACTCACAAGGATATCTTGTGTTTGAATGACGACCACAAATTCAAGATTACAACTCGATAATTGATAATACAATAGAGTGCAAGTGTAATCAAGAATAGCCTAGACCTCAAGAATGTGAAAGTGAATAGCTAGGCAAATTACAACAAGAAATAAGACAATGTAAGAACAAGTGTATTCTTGAGTGTATCTTGTTGTGTTGTAGTTTTCTCTCTTGTTGTGTAGCTTCAATTCTTCCTCTATTTATAGAAGATGTCTTGTACATGATAGGCTCCTCTTGGGGACATGAATTCTGTAAAAATTGCAAGACAATTGAAGAAAAGAGTCATAGAAATCAATCCCACAATTTAGGGAAAAGTTGTTCTGCCGCACAACGGTTAGAATTTTCATCAAACTTGGCGGACGTCGCGCACAAATAGACGTTTGAAAATGAGAAAACACATTTACACAGGGCGACCGGTCAACGGGGGTCCGACCGGTCGACCCTATGTCCAAACCGGGTCGAAAGCAGAACCAAAAACGAGTCCGAGAAAGTTCGTTTTAAAATGCTCCAGTGTACCGGTCACCGCCGCCGGTCGACCGTCGACCGCGACCGGTCGACGCCGGCCGACCGGTCGACCGCACGGTCTACCACCCTGTTGACCGGTCAACCAGCCTTTTTCAAGAAATAGTTTATTCTTTGTTTTTCACAATTTTCAGTGTACGGGATGCCTATAGGGCGACCGATTGGCCTCAAAACAAAAGTATTGTCCAATTTTATATCGAAAATAAACTTCAAGAAATACTCAAAAAATAGTAAAAATATTTTAGACCGATCGGGAGTATTAGGACAATATTTTAGAACCATTGTTTTTGGTGTAAAAATACATTACCAAAAAAATCATTAAAAGTGTTGTCCAATTTTGTCGAAAATAAAACTTGAAGAAATACTCCGGAAAATATTAAAACCATTTTAAATCATTTAGGAGTATTTGGACAACCTTTAAAATCATTGTTTTGGTATAAAACAAAATCATCAAAATCATGATAAAACCATTTATCAAACACCATCTGCAAGCTCTTCATAAGAACTAAGCATTTGTAAGGAAGAACAAACATGATTAGTAGCTCCAGAGTCAACTACCCAAGTAGAAGAATCTCTAGCTACCAAACAACTTTCAAGAACAAGTAAATCATATTTACGTTTCTTGTTTTCCTTTACTTTGGAGAGAAACTTGGGGTAGTCTCTCTTCCAATGTCCCTCTTCACCGCAGTGTAAACAATTTCCCTTTGGTTTAGAGAAACCTTGCTTCTTGCCTTTAAGGTTTTCACATACGAGTGCAATATACAAGTTACTATTCCACTTGTTACAATTTTCTCCAGTTAATGAATTATTCAACAGTTCAAGCATAGGACAAGACATCATTGCTGAAAATTAAATAAAGCGACATAAATAAGCGAACGAACATCATAGAGTAATCAATTTAGGAATAATAAACATGATGCATGAAAGCAATAAAGTTTATCCTACCAATTCCAAGGTAATTTAATCTCACATTTGAAAAGACGCCGTAGGGTAGGTCAAATCAAATGACGATTAAATCGAGACCATCTCAGATTAATAAAATAAATAATCAAGACATCTCATATCTTCATTTATTAATTAATCACCTTTTAATTTAGCCTAGATACATCCAAACTATTTGATTGTATCCTTATGAGTGTTACCCATTATTTCGGATTTTAAAAAATAACTCAAAACCGCCGCCGTAGGGTAGGAAAATTAAGAGTTAAATTTTAAATTCCTATCCTTTCAGAGATTAAGCCTTGATTATTGATTTAAGTGAAAGCCATCCGTAGGGGGACGAATCTGAGCGTCGCGAGGCGTCACTTAAATCTCACGGTGCTTTGATCAATAATGGAGACCACATGATTTATTGTCATGAATCCTTCTCCCACTCATTATTTTAAAATAAATGTTTCCTAAACAATAAAGTTATAAAATATCTTATGTTTTAATAAGTCAAGTCCAATCCTATTGGTCTATTTGATTAAAATTCTCTAATTTAAAAATCTAACTATTAGAAATTAAATCATAATTTTAATCAACTTTAAAAACCCCTAAATTATCAAAATAATTAAGGGAATAGGGATAAAACGGAAAAATTTCATGAAAGAACAAAGGAAACAACGCGTCAACTGAAAATGGAACCTGCCCGAGCCCTGCCCGGGACCTGCCCGAACTGCCCGGGCACTGCCCGAGGCTGCCCGGGCCCCGCCTGGACTGCCCAGGGCTGCCCGACACCTGCCCGGTCTGCCCAAACGCGAATCCGAATAATTTTTGTTTCTAAAACATGTAATTCGTAGATTTTTCATAAAAAAATGGATCCAATTTTCACAAAATTAATTCCAAACAATTATCCCAATTTTTAAAATCATATAAACAATTTTATAAAAAATTTAAAAAATTATATAAAACACTTTTATACAAAATTTTAAAAAATTATATAAAACACTTTTATATCAATTTTAAAAACCATATAAAACACTTTTATATCAATTTCAATCTATCTCATAGATCTATCACAACAATTAAACAATTCAATTATCATGATGGATGACATACTTTGGAGTGGGTCCCATGAATAACATATCAATATGCATGACACATATATCACATATACATCACATAAATATTAATCGCGAAAAATAAATATGACGATTTGAATCGATGCCTTAAATTCAAAACGCCCATGCATCCATATCAAAACATGCAAGATCAAATCCTAAACCCACTCCAAAATAAATTTAACAAAGTAGATCTAGTTCTTATATCAAAAACCAAATGGCTCTGATACCATTTGTTGGAAATTATTCGGGTCCTGGATCTAATCCGGGCCAAATAAGATCCGGCTTTTCGATCTAATCGAACGGAAGCGGAAGCGTGGGATTTCAAAAATCGAGTTTTAGATATAAGAACACAAGATCATGCTTATTAAATTTATTTAAACTAAAGGAAGAAAAGAAAATTTACCTCTTTCGACGATTTTCTTGTTCTTCACTTTTTCTCCGTCAATCATTCGAATCTCCGAAGCTCGTAGACACCGCGATCTTCCAATTCGATCCTCCCTATCAACGGCAGTGTGTGGGCACCCAAATAACAAATTTAAGTTCCTAACTTTTATTTTCCTACGATGTACTCAACTCATGAGATCGTAGAATTGTGTTAACTAGATAGGAGGGGAATTGAACTAGGTAAAAGTTAAACCACAAAATCTCACAATTGAAAACGTAAAAGATCGGCCTTTTGGATGTAATTGTGTTGCCCGCAAATCGCCGAAAGCTTCTTTTCAATATGAATTGACCGAAAAAGGAATTTCTCAAAATATATGGAAATTGCTAATCATTCACTAATGATAAGGGGCGAAAATAGGTTTTCCAATTTTGGTATAAAATTCGTTTTCTACTGTAGAGGGGCAACCCAAATTTTGCTTTGCAATGAATGGCCAAAAGACAACATTTTGTTAATAAAAAAGATTCCAATTGAACTTCTTGTTCAATTACTGGGAGGCCGTGAATACGTTTCTAATTTTTTTTGCAACTGGGGCGTCGATTAGTGTCTTTTTAAATTGTGAGAATGTGATCCTCTTTTTATAGGCCTTGTTGAATCAGTTTTCCATTCCAACTTGGTTTCCTATCTAATCAAGAATTCATAATTCTAGATAGACTCAAACTCTAATTGATAATTATCCAATATAATTATCAATTTAATAATTATATTAATATCATAAATATCTTATATTTATTTAATTCCCAATACAGTCAAAACTGTAGAATATCAGATATTCCGAATTAACTAATATTAATATATTAGCCCAAATATTTTGGAAAACTCTTTTCCAAAAACCCTTAGGAACATAAAATATTATTTCCAACCCGTTTACTCTAGGAAGGCGAACCGGGGACTATGGACCTATAATTATAAGCTTCAATGAGTCGAATAAATAATTAACTTTTTAATTAATTTATTCGACTTATTAATTCCGATATTACTCCACTATAAATTCGGAATTGCACTCTTATAAGTATATAATATCTTTCTCTACGAATTGAGCAGTCCACTGATATAATCATTACATATAGATTAATCCTCCATAGACAATTCGTAATTGAAGCTAGGAAGTATCCGTTAAACCCCTTCAATTACATCTTATCATCATTTACCATTAATTCACTAGTGAATGGTTAATTTATAATCGGATTATAAATTAGAGATCTCAAACCATTCAGTTCCAGAATTAACAAATGAGGGAATCGTCTTTCTACTTCCCGCAAGAAGGAATGGATTCCATATATGTGAATTTATATTCCCAGCTATTTAATTCAAATATGAATCTAAAATGCAAGTGTTGGGAATGTCGTATGATATACTTAAACGAGCAAATTAAGAATCACACCGAAATAAACACGAGTCTATAATCACTCAGGATTAAGATTTATCCATATATGATCATCTAGTGATTTAAATTGATTTTCCATTTCTACAACGGAATTTGTATGGAAAATTTAAATTAAATCGGTCCAAGTCCTATATGATCAAATCATATATAAATGCCCCCACTAAGATGTCTCCACATCGACGGTCCGGATAACACAGTCACATTCAAAATGTTCTGGGCCATGATGTTTTAATTAAAGATCCCATACTTTAATTAATTTCATCACGGACTTATTTTTAGTTTATTATCCATAATCTTAATCCTCTTGTATATAACTCTTATATACTAAGATTATGGTTACAATAAATAAACTAGGGATTTTCATGATGTTCAAGAAAATACATACAATATGCAAAAGAGTTCGAAAATAAATGTCGCCTTTATTAATAATCAAAAACAATTCACAATTGCTTTAAGAGCACTATCCCTAACATATGTATGTGTGTGTGTAAATCATGTGTAATATGTTAGACATGAGCTCATGATATAAGTGTCAAGATCATGAGTATCTACATCTATATTACGTTAATAGATGAGACCAACGGTATCACATTCATATAGGAGCCACTTAAAGTTGGGAATTTCATGACATCCAAGTGGATAATTCCGTAGCTACTCATTTAGGGTCATACTCATACATTATACCCACAAGTGGATATGATGATAAGAGTCATGACCCCAAATACTTAGCTACCATTTGGGCGGTATGGAATAAATCTTCAAAGTTATGTTGGGTCTAACGTGGAAACTGGAAAGTGGCGCATACTTGGCATGTTTAGTAATTTGGAGAGCTTTTCGAGGCAATTTGGGCAAATTAGGACACACGTCGCTTGACGAATTCAAATAATATACATTTACATTGCTTGAACTCTTTGCAATTCTAATTTATATATTCAACAATAAGAAAGAAAATAAAAACATTTTCATAATTGAAATTTAAATACATAAAAGCAAGAAAACACATAATGTCGGGGTGCCGGGGGAGATAACAAGAAGAAATTATATATAGCGGTCGCATTAAATTGAAAAAAAAATCAATATTAGATACATATAACAAGAATGTATATGTGTGTTCACAACTAGGGATGGTAACGGGACGGGTTTGGCCAAATCCGGGATCCGCTCAGCCAAGAAAAATCAAGACACGGGACCTGGCCCCTCCCCCCAAGACCCTCTCTGCCCCGCTCCAAAACCCGCTGGGGCGGGTCTGACCCGCCAATATTTTTTTTGATTGCAATATTTTTTTTTTTTGCATTTATTGTCAAATTTTCAAAAGCAACCCAATGTCAATAGGTTGAAAAAAATAAATGTAATTTTGAAACTTATTATAACTACATTTTACAACTATTTAGCTACTATTAGGAATTTTTTTATAAAAAAACTACTATTAGGAATTTTTTTTAAAAAAAATACTATTAGGATCTTGCAATAGTACTCAAATAATACTCAAAATAAATATCAAATTACGATATTATAAGATTTTTTTAAAAATAAATCAATATTAAAAAAATGTTATAGTAGTAAATTTAAATCAATATAACAATCAAATCTAAAGTAAATAATGGAAAATATCTAAATACATATTAAGAATTATAATAAAAATTAATACAACGGGGCAGGTACGAGGCAAATCCTATTGGACCGGGACCTGCCCGGACTGGGCGGGTTTTGTATTTTCAGACCGAGACCCACCCCGATGGGACGAGTTTGATGTGAAATCCACCTCATTGCCATCCCTATTCACAAATTCACATATCATTTATATATAGCTGTCACATTGTGAAGTGCGCAAATTTTAAATGAGGAGGTCTCCTGTCAGACGGTCTAACGGATCTAATCCGTTAGACGGATTTGATTCTAACCCGACCCAGACCAAGAAAGTGAATAATAGGGGAACACGCAGTTGCCTTATCGCAAAAACTCAAAAGCCCCACTTATCCCTCCCACTTTATCAGTTGCCGCTAAATTCAAGGAAATATCTCGAAGTTCTTTTCTAATGGCCGGTGAACACTCTCATTATTATATCAACTCTTGGATTCCAGCCACGCACCCACTTTCGTTGAATTAATTTTGCGCAATAGCATGATCCTTGATTATGGTGGTTTGTTAATTGGTGAATTTCTTTTCTCTCGTGTGAATTAGTTCAACAGTAATTTTCTTCTTTTTTTCCAGATTAAAGTCCTCATCTCAACGTTGTCTTCTTTTCCCGTCTAGGTGTCGCCGGTGATGTGATTTGGTGGTGCGTGGTGGCGCGAGATGAACTAAGAGTGGAAGAGAGAGGCGAGAGAGATGAAGTGGGTTAGGGTTTTAGTGTGGTACTCGTGAAGGAAGAGGAGAAAATCTTGTGATAACTTTTTGGAACATTACTAATACTTTTCAAATATATTACTAATACTCTTCATGAGGATTACTAATACTGTTTAGGGGCTACAAAATAAGTTTCATGAGGAATACTAATACATTATTATTCAGGGAAACTACTAATACATTTCAGAAGAACTGCTAATACTTTTTAGAAGGACGTCTAATACATTTCGGGAGTATATTCAGGAGAAATACAAAAAAACTCTTTAGGGAATTACTAATACATTTCAAAATAACTACTAATACTTTTCAGAAGGACAATTAATACATTTCGGGAGAAAAATTTAAGGGAACTACTAATACATTTCAGAAGAACTGTTAATACATTTTAGAAGGACGACTAATACTTTTCAGAATAACTGCTAATACATTTCGGGAGAAAAAATTAATTTATTTCAAGGAACTACTAATACTTTTTCGAGGAATTACTAATACTTTTTTTGAGGGATTGCTAATACATTTGGGAGTATATTTAGGAGAAATACTAAAAACTCTTGAGGAACTACTAATACATTTGAGAAGAATCGCTAATACTTTTTAGAAGGACGACTAATACATTTCAGAAGGACTGCTAATACCGATACTCCCTGAAAACTACTAAAACACCACTGCTAATATTACGAAAATGCCACCGGATCCGCGGGTTAGATCCGTCTAACGGTCAGACAGGAGTTTTTGTGATTTTAAATAATATAAGTCGCCACCTTATTTAAGAGTAGCGAGAAATTTGATATGTGATAACAATTCCTAACATGGACAACATAAGACGATATAAACCTACCATGGTGTAAATGGGTTTGGGTTTAGGCTTGCTTGGTTTCTGAGTCTAACCCGAATAATAACACGAATAATAAACATGTAAGGTTGAAGTCAACCTAAAATGACACTATTAACCTGTTTTAATCCGTTTATTTTGTTATTATTTGCCTTTTATGATATTTTTAATATATTGAATTACTGTTAGTATAACTATTGAATTTTTAGAATTTTGTCTAGTGTATGTAAATATAATTCAGGTTAAAAATTAACACACACAACTCATATAATCCATATACATAGATGTATTATTCAAAATTTTAAAATATACATGTCATTTCATGCTGGATTTGAGTTACACATGAATAGATAGGCAGACTCGAATTGATAAATCTACATGAATTAATAATTAAATTGGCCTGCTTCGAGTTGACATTTTTGCTGTTAACTTTGAGTCTCAAACTCACACGCATATCTGAACACGACCTGAATTGCTAGCCCTAATTTGACATAACAAAATGTCATTGTAGCTATAGAAAACAATGAGTCCGATTTGTGTCAAATTGTTTAAATACAAGATCCGATCCATTAAAATTTGTAAGGACTCAGTCCACAAATTTGGATCAGATTTAGATCCGATGGAAGGACCCATTAGAACCATTTTATAATATAGAGTATTGAAAACTCTTTTATTTTTAAAATAGTAGTAAATTTATTTAAACACACATTTTTAGATAAAATACGATCAAAAATATATAGTAATTACTTTTTCAGAAAAAAAAAAAGATTGGATCGGAATTGGGTTAGGTGAGTGAATAGAAAATTGACACCCAACCAAAACTCATTTATACTATTAAAATTGCCTTAAATGGGATAGATTTGGGGTAGGTCCAGGTATTACCCATAGCCAAAAGAATTTGAATCCAAACAATTCTAGATGAATTTCATTTTAAGCGAATAATAAATTGAAAGCGGATTCATATACACTCCTATCATTGAACTTAGTTCAACACTCTTTGTCCTTCTAGTCAGTAGTCACACACACACACACCACATATTTTTATTTTTTTTGAAAAGACACACACCCCACACTTGCTTGCACTAATCCTACACAATGACACAGTACAATCCGAGTAATTATACTTCATATGACTCAAAATTGTTTGTACCAAAAATGTGGACTAGTCACTGTTATAAACGCATTTGCGATACGCTTTAATAGTTATCTTTTCTTTTGACAATGATGCATCGGATATTCGATCTTTAATGCTTTTCCTTTTGCTCCCAGATTGATCAATCATGGAACTGAAAATTGTTACATCATTTTCATTTCAAGCTTGTAAGGGCTTATCTATTATCACTTTATACTTTTATTGAAATGAGGAAAAGCCAAAATAAAGGTTGTTTTTTGTTGGGACCTGAGGAGGAATGGGGAATAGGGATATGATATGATATGACCAATACTTCCCTTTTTTGACTGCCAAACTTTCTCATCTTATACATTGTTTCTTTTTCTCAGTAATTTACTTTTTCAAACTTTATGCACGTATAGCAAAATTAATTTTATTGGCAAATCGAGATATTTATATACGAGGCTTGAAAATGATGAAGAAAATGGTTTATTGTCGGGGCAGGAAATAGCAGCTATGCTTACATACTAGACAGGAAGATTTAATAAAATTATTTTGTGGAGGAAGTCCAATGAAAAATGTTCAAATGGTGGGCTAGAACACAAATGAAGGCCCGATATATATATCGATCTATTAGGATTTAGGGTAGAATAATTTGATTATATAATTAACTTAAAGGGGAAATTATATGGAATACGCTGATTTTTGTACTCTTACCACACAATACGTTCCAATTATTCTTGTACTTATTTTTTTTCCTTTTGTACCTAATTTTTTTTTACGCTCCTTGCTATTTTTTGATTATTTTTATTTTTTTCGTTTTTTTTATTCCTGCATTATTTTATATGTTATATAAGTTGTTTCGATATTGTTTAAATTTGTTTCTTTGTTATTTCTATGTTGTTTCTTTGTTGTTTCGATGTTCCAAAACAAGTTTAACCTATTTTTTATGCTGTATTTTATTCATATATTATTTTGTACATTGTTTCTATTGTTTCGGTGTTGTTTTATAATATTTTTAATGTTGTTATAATAATTTTTTTTGTTGTTTTCATGTAGTGTTCAATGTGTAAATACAATTTTTACCTATTTTTAAGCTATTTTTATTCATGTGGTGTTTTAAATATTTTTACGTTGTTTTTTGGTTGTTTCCATACTCTTTTTAATGTTGTTCCGATGTTTCTTTGTTGTTTCAATGAAGTTTTCGATGTTTAAATACAATTTTTACTTATTTTTACTAAAAAAAACATGTGTGAAACATGTTAGAAACAATGTTGAAACAAAGCGTAAAAATATCCGGGAATTTTCGCTGGAGCGTATTGTTGTGTAAAAAAAGGGGCGGGAACGTAAATTTAGATAAAATTGTACTGAAAAGCGTAAAAAGCTGACATTGACTTAAAAAATGTGGGTATTTGTGTCAATTGCCCTAACTTAAATAATAAACCCAAATTAAATCAATTAAGGTCGTAAGATTAAAAAGCCCATAAAAATCAACCAATCTGCATATGAATACCCGAATTCTCATTATTGAAATGTTCGCGACTTATTGAGCAGTTATCAATTTTCAAGTTATCTGACTTATTCAAATTTGCTTGAGAACCAACTTGATCGTCCCAACACCCCTAACCAGTTTCTGTAATGTAGGTACTAGGTAGTGACCCAATCAACAATATACTATTATACGAAATATCATATAAAACAAAGAATTGTACATGAGATCTCTTGTGATACGGCAGATAAATACTACATGTACAATAACAAAATCCTATTATACACGTGAAATCCATGTTATGTATTAAAACATTGGAATGGAATGAAATGTATATATACATCTTGTATCAAATTTCATTTGACCAAAAAGAAAATATATATAGTATAACATCCAATGTGCTTATTGGCCTGTTGCTTAATACATATGTAAGTTAACCAAGTGCCACATAAATTTCGCCATTTTTTTTTTTTGAGAATAAATTTCGCCATTTTCGATATGCCCATAGTAGAGATAAAATCTTGAAATCACATAGAAAAGGAAAAAGACAACCCATTCTCTCTCTTTCATAAATAAATAAGAAAATGACAATTTTGTCCCTACTCCAACTCGTGTCTGAAATTTGGAGCATTAATTGCTACCTCATCCTCCTTTTTCACATCTCCTACTATGTCCTTACTAAACCAAAACAAAAATTTATACTACTTAATTGAATTTATCGTACATGACTCGTCCAATATGGTTTATTTGGTTGAACTGATGGTTGTGGGTTCTCCAATTATTTGAAAAAAAAAAAAGAGATGTGTACCCCTCCCCCGACCCTCGCTCTTCACAATAACTCAAAAAATAGTTTAAAATAAGAACGTAATGATTATAAATCTGTTATATTATGAGATCACTAGACAACCTAAATATGTTTATTATTATGGATTTGAAACCTTTAACTTCAAACCCTTTCAATCCTTAGTGAAATATAATATAGTCTGTTTTTTTAATTTTTTTTACAGACAACCACATACTGAAACAAAAAATATTTCTTTAACCAAAAATTTACAATCTTTTTTAAAAAGCCTTAACATTGTTCATTGTACTGTGGAAGCGGGGACAAAGCAAATATTAGTACCATCATCCTTTAAAACCGTAAAGTGCGGCAAAATAATGTGGTCATCATATATATGGTTTTTGTAAGTGATTGTACTTTGTCTCAAGCTTTGTCACTTCACTTGAACTAAAGCCATTTCATCATGATCACTTTCATTTGGACGCTATGTATGAAAAAAGTTAAAGAGATTAAAATTATGATTCCCTAGGAGACATGATTATACTTTTGATTCAATTTAGATCAATTTTTTTTATGGAATTTAATTTAGAAAGTAATAATATGCTCTTCAACTTTTTTTTTAATAAGTTGTGAGTACTTGTAGGAGGGGACGAGATAAATTCTAAACAAACTGAAAGATACAGGGTTCAAACCTTTGTCAACACCCTTATAAAGGGATAAGGGTTAGTGATACCACTTGAGCTACAAGCTAGTGGTAATATGTTCTTCAACTTTGTGCAGTACATGACATTTTTATATGTGAATTAAGAAAATATGTCTGATTCAATTATTATGCATAAATAGTATGAAAGGCTTTTTTTGGGATGTAAGGTATAGTTTAGAAACATAATAAAAAAATAAGGGGAAATAACATATTTTCATATGTTACGTTTAGTAGTTGAAAATAAGAAACAATTAACAATTCATAAAAATAACACTAAAGCGTAAGCACTTTTTTTTTTTTTTTTTTTTTTTTAAAGTCGTAAGTTAATTAATTCATGTTGGAAATTTGGTTTTGATAAAGCGGACGTCGACCCAACTTTGACCAAATTTTCGGTGGCTAAAGGAATTAAATTGTGAATTGTTAATCTACCTTTCGAGTAGATGTTCGTAGTATTTTTATTTCTCAAAACCAAATTTCGGTGATGAGTGAGAAATTAATACACGAAGTTGGCCACGCGAATGAGCATAGTTTATCCTAGTATAAATACTTTAGAAGGTGTTATTGGTTGGATATACTATAACACAAGTGTATGATCACAAAAGGGGCTTGGACTGGACCGACCCTTTGGGCTCGGGTTCGAGGTTTAGTTAGTTTTGTAACTTGAAAATAAGGCTTGGCCCAAAATTCAAGTAATGCTGTTGGGTTCGATGAATCTGCATTGGAGGTGTCAGGTTCATGTGTGAATGAATCTAGACATTGGAAGTGTGCAGGTTCATGTGTCTTTGGAGTTGTAACTCCTCAAGTAGTGGTCATATGTAGAGGCTTGTAACTCATGGGAGTTACATATGGTTAAATGCCCACTCTCTTAATCTTTAATTCCTACAAGTGTTGGAAATGATGGCCTATATAAGTGTTAGGCGTTTTTTTCGCTAGGGGTTAGAATGAATAGATGAAGTCAAGATATAAGAAAAATCGCATATCTCTCGCATATTTTTCAAGTGTCGATAAAAGTGTCGTAACTTTTCGAAGAACATTTTCAAGAACACTTCCTTTCGCACTCGTGTCCAAACCGGTTCGCGTCTTCGAGTTCGAAGGTGCGCTTTGTGTCGATGGTACTACTATACACAAAGGAGGTTAAGCCGTTTTATCTTTGAGGACATTACGTCAAACCGTGAGCACTAGCCGGAACGTATTTGTCTTGCAGATAGAGTTCTACTCGACTCGGCTTTTGTTTTCCAAGTTCACGATTCATGCTTACGGAGTTGGAATTGTTGAAGCTTGTAATAGTTAGGTTTTACATTTCTTGTAATTTTATGTTTCTGCTTTGTAAGCCATCTTGAAGGCTTTTTCCGTTGTAACCATTATTATTATCCAACAATCGCAAGAAAAATAGTGTACCTTCACGATGGCGAGGAGAAACAGAGCATTGGCTTGGTGATGAATCTGACAGAAGACCTTCCAGTGGTTGCTGGAATTGTTGTTGTTGCTAAAAACGCCTTGCGTTTGAAGCACGGGGCTAGGATGATAATTTCCTATGCCGTAACTTTGTCTTTAAGAGACTTAGTTGTACACTTTATTGTATGTATTGTGTGGTTTGAACTAAGGATATTTTATCAAAAGGTTCATGTTTTGAAAAGAAATACGAAATGAGGATGTGATTCCAAGAGGTTCGTTATTTCTAGTTTTTTTGATTAAAAAATGGATGATTCCAAGAATCCAAAAATTTGTTGAAACTAGTCTAAAAGTTTCAACTGATCCCGCATGATATTCGTGTTGAAGGGATGTTGTTTAACTGAAAAATTCCAAATGGTTTGCATCGTTTAGATGTTGTTACCAGGTTGGAAAATTTTCATGAATTCCTAAATGCATAACTGGAAGGAATTTGGATTAGTGACCTGATTGTTCAATTGAAAATCGAAGAAAGCAATCGAGGGTCTAAAGCTAAATCCATGGAAGTCTTGGTAGAGACTCGAGTAAATTATGTTGGAATACTTTTTTAAGAATTCTAACGGATCGAACGACTGTGGGGGTATGACCACACTTTTTGTCTCACTTTTGGCTTTCGAGCTTGGGCAGACGATTTAAGTGTTGCGAAAGTGTTATCGAGGTGTTGTAACACCAAAGAGCGACATTGTACCCACGATTGCGAGAAAGTGTTGTATGAGGTGTTGTAACACGAGAATCGACATATTTGAAAAACATTTGCGAGAAATGTTGCAAAAAGTGTTGGAACTTTAAAGGCGGTTTGAACTAAGTGTGAGGAGGTCCGAAGTGTTCTTGAAGGTGTGACAACATCTAAAGTCACAACTCGCTGTTAAATGGTTCGAATAGAATTGTCAGAACAAGGTTCTGAAATTTGTTTGAACGAGGTTCTAACGATATTGTTGGAACGAGGTTCTAATGGTTTTAGAACATCAGAAAGCATTCTAATGCTAATGAAAAGACCAGGAGTTGTGTAAGTTCTGGCGTAATCCGGAGTTGAACAAAGAAACTCAGAATATATGGGGGGAAGCTGTTTTAACGGCGTACCACATATTGAATAAAATCCCACTTAAATGGAAATATAAGACTCTTTACGAATTGTGGAAAAATCGTAAGCCTTCTTATAAATACCTTAAAGTGTGGGGGTGTTTGGCTAAGGTTGCAATACTTGAACCAAAGCAAGTTAAAATGGGTCCTAAAACGGTCGATTGGTTATGTACTTAACAGTAGTGCATATCGTTTTATGGTACATAAGTCAGAAAATCCGGAAATGACAGTTGGTACCATAATTGAGTCAAGGAATGTTGTATTCTTTGAGAATATTTATCCTTGTAAAGAAAGGATAAATGGAAGTTATAAAGAAACGATGCAGATGTTTCCGGAGGTGTTCTTTGGAGGTGTTACTTACGGTGTTATAACATCGGAGCAATTGCAGATGTTCTTTGAAAGTGTCTTGCCGGGTGTTATAACATCTCGAACGACATTTGGTACAATGTACACCTGTTGTCACACTTGAAAAAACAGTTAGTTCAACACCGAGTGGTGAAGAACTGAGACGAAGTAAGAGGCCTAAGATGGTTAAGTCCTTTGGACCTGACTTTCTAACATTGATGTTAGATGGTGAGCCAAAATCGATTAAAGAGGCTCTAAGTAGTCCAGATGCTCCGCTCTGGAAAGAATCAATCAATAGTGAAATCGAGTCCATTCTGCAAAATCATACATGGGAGTTGGTTGATCTCCTCTTTGTCAGTCATAAGCCTTTAGGATGTAAGTGGATCCTAAAGAAGAACTATAAAACAGATGGAACTATTGATAAGTATAAAGTACGGCTTGTAGCCAAAGGGTTTAAACAGAAAGAAGGGTATGACTTCTTTGACACTTATTCTCCGGTAACGAGGATTACGTCTATTTGGGTGTTTCTCGCGATTGCTGCTTTGCACAATATAGAGATTCATCAGATGGATGTCAGGACGGCGTTTCTGAATGGAGAAATAGATGCTGAAATCTATATGGAACAACCTGAAGGGTTTGTTGCACCCTGTCAGTAAAAGAAGGTGTGCAAGTTAATAAGATCCTTGTACGGACTGAAACAAGCTTCAAAACAATGGCATCTTAAGTTTGGCAACACGATGTTGTCAAATGGGTTTAAAATTAACGAGTGTGATAAATGCGTATATGTCAAAGGGACATCAGAAGCATTTGTCATAGTTTGTCTACACGTAGACGAGTAGTTAATCATGGGCAGTAGTCATGGTACTATCATGGACACGAAAAGAATGTTAAAGAGAAACTTTGACATGAAGGATATGGGAACTGCTGATTTGATCCTGGGGATAAAAATCAGCAGTACTCATGATGGAATTATCTTGTCACAATCCCACTATGTGGAGAAAGTGCTCAAGAAATTCAATGCTTTTGACAATTCACTGTCAAAGACGCCCATTGATTATAGTGTAAATCTGGTTGCTAATGAAGCAGAACCAGTGGCTCAGATGGAATACTCACGTATTATAGGCAGTCTGATGTACACCAATTGTACACGTCCAGACTTGGCTTATCCTGTAAATATGTTGAGTAGGTTCACGAGCAATCCAAGCCACGAGCATTGGAAAGCGTTAACCAAGGTGTTAAAATACTTGAAGTATACCTTGGAGTATAGGCTATACTACTCGAGATATCCGACTGTACTTGAAGGATATAGTGATGCTAGTTGGATTTCGGATTCGAAAGATTCTTATTCCACTAGTGGATACATATTCACCATTGGAGGTGGTGCGGTATCGTGGAAGTCCACGAAGCAAACGTGTATAGCTCGATCCACCATGGAATCCTGTGCTTAGTTTATAACTTTGGACAAAGCTGGTAAAGAAGCAGAGTGGCTTCGAAACTTTTTGGAAGATATTCCATGTTGGAGGAAGCCTGTGCCTTTAGTGATGATTCACTGTGATAGCCAAGTGGCTACATGAAGGGCACAGAGCAGTATTATAACGACAAGTCTAGACATATTTGTCAGAGACACAATACCGTTAGACAGTTGATCTTAAATGGTTGATGTCAATTGACTATGTAAAGTCAAAAGACAATTTGGCAAATCCTTTGACGAAAGGACTGAATCGATATCAATTGAGTAAATTTCTAGAGGGAATGGGCTTAAAGTCCACAAAGTAAAATAACCATCATAGTGGTAACCCAACCATGATGATTGGAGATCCCAAGAACTTGGTTCAATGGGAAAACTAAGCTATGAAGGTTATGTTGTAACACTTGGAAACAATGTTTCAACCCACCCCTAGAGAGCAATGCCAAGTGTTGAAAACACCGCAAGTTGTGGCGATGCTAAGTCATTTGACTTTTAATGATTCCTACACCTCGTTGAGGTTGAGTATGGCAGGATACTTGGATAGGAGATCACCTATGTAAGTGAGAAGTGAAGGCCGCTTCAAAGTAACACTTATGAATCCAAAGTGGTGTCTATGACCGAAACGGACACAAAACATGAGAACATGAGGTGTTGAGACCTTACTGTGTTAATGCTATTGTCTCGGTATACACCGTGGATGAATAATTCAAAGCATTGCATCCACTAGGCCGCCAGTGTACCCGATAGTATTAACTACGGAAGGTTCAAAGCCACAAGCTACCTTTCCGGCTGGTTGTGTGTCTGTATTCATGCATGCATTAATTTCCACTCATGTGGGGGATTGTTGGAAATTTGGTTTTGATAAAGCGGGCGTCGACTCGACTTTGACCAAATTTTCGGTGGCTAAGAATTTAATTCTGGAGGAATTAAATTGTGAATTATTAATCTACCTTTTGATTAGATATTCGTAGCATTTTTTATTTCTCAAAATAGAATTTCGGTGATGAGTGAGAAATCAATACACGAAGTTGGCCACGCGAATGAGCATAGTTTATCCTAGTATAAATACTAGAAGGTGTTATTGGTTGGATATACTATAACACAAGTATATGATCACAAAAGGGCTTTGGACCAGGACCACCCCCTTTGGGCTCGGGCTCGGTTTAGTTAATTTTGTAACTTGAAAATGGGCTTGGCCCAAAATTCAAGTAATTGTTGGGCTTTGATGAATCTAGACATTGGAGGTGTCCAGGTTCATGTGTGGATGAATCTAGACATTGGAAGTGTCTAGGTTCATGTGTCTTTTGGAGTTTGTAACTCCTCAAGTAGTGGTCATATGTAGGGACTTGTAACTCATGGGAGTTACATATGGTTAAATGCCCACTCTCTTAATCTTTAATTCCCTACAAGTGTTGGAAATGATGGCCTATATAAGTGTTAGGCGTTTTGCTGCTAGGGGGTTAGAAGGAAGAGATGAAGTCAGTATACATAGAAAAATCGCTTATATCTGCATATTTTTCAAGTGTCGGTAAAAGTGTCATAACTTTTTGAAAAACATTTTCAAGAACACTTCCTTCTGCACTCGTGTCCAGCAGCTGTTCGCCTATTTTTTAGCTTCACCACAAGTGTACGGCGCAGTATATAGAATAGGGTTAGCAAGGTCGAATCCACAGGGATTAATAAATTAATATACTAAGTATTGGATTATAATAGCCTTATTTTATCTAAATGATCGAGCTGTGATGGATTGGTTTTGTTAATACTAAAGCATAAATTAATCCTAAAATAACAAAGAAAAAATTGATTGAAAGATCAAGTATGGATGAATGGATTTCTGGGTTATGGTTTCAGTTAATATCACCCTTTTATTATCAGATTAATCAAACCAAGGTTAAACGTATTCTTCTCTATAGACCAATCACCAAAGTAATTTACCCTCTCTCTCGAGATGTATGTAAAAGCGTTGATTGGAATATCTATGCTAGCATTTCTACTCAACATGAGATATCCAACTCCCAAAAGTTCAAAAGATTATAAGGTCTCACAAATATTCACAGACTTCTCAATCATGCAATCTATTTGTGTCAAGTACTCAAGATCTAGTATTGAAACTCATCGGTTAGAATTATGAATCAACACATCAAACAAGTTTAAATCAAAGACCTTTTGATAAAACATGAATTAAAGCAAAGTACTTGAATAGAGGAAGAAAACATTAACTTCAATTATTATTAATCATCAAATAAAAAGCTTTGTTTGTTAACCTACTCCCAAACCCGAGAATCGCAAAGTGTTTAGCCAGACATTGAAGATAAACAATTCGTAGACAAATTATTCATAATCAAAAATCTAACTAATTGAAATAACGATACGATGGAATGAGTGACTCGGGGATGATGACGATCTCTCGATCTATCTTCGATCCTCGAAGGTGTGGTTGCGGTTTTGATCGATCTCTCGAAGTTTCAAAGTGGAAAACGCTCTTTTTTCCGGTTTTAGGGTAAAAACAGCGTGTCCCTGTTTGTGGCCGCCCGGGTCTATTTGTACTTCATTTGGGTCGAACCTAGTTGAAAACGGATCAAACTCTTTTTCCCGAGCAGGAGCACGGCCGTGCCATACGACACGCCCGACCCGTGTTGGGTGCCGCATGAATTATTTGGTTGCGGGAGGCACGGGCCGTGCCGCGATGCATGGGCCCCGCGGCCGGGTCTTAGCCGAACTCGGGTCTTCAATTATAGGTTGAGTATGGGGCGTAGCCAGGAGCACGCCCGCCCGTGCTCACCAGAGCAATGCGCACTCTACTGTTTTCTTCCGTTTTTCGACGGTTCGTCCGACTTCTTCTCGACTCGACTCCAAACTTCGTATTTCACATCAAATATTGGAGATTGCAATGCTCCCGAATTGTTGCCAAAGTGCTACAATTAATGATAAATTCATACAAAACGAGCAAAGCGTAATCCTTTTTCCACAAAACAGGAATAAAACCCTATTTATTCATATAATGCATGCATATCAACACATTTTAGCTAAGACCAAGTCCAAAATACATGCAAAATACATGTCAATCAGCAACCAGTTCTCGCATCTTCGAGTTCTAAAGGTGCCTTTGTATCAGTGGTGCTACTGTACACAAAGGAGGTTAAGCCGTTTTATCTTTGGGGACATTACGTCAAACCGCGAGCACTAGCCGGGACGTATTTGTCTTGCGGATAGAGTTCTACTCGACTCGGCTTTTGTTTTCCAAGTTCTGTCAGATTTATGCTTCTGGAGTTGGAATCCATTCAAGACTTGTAATAGTTAGGTTTTACATTTCTTGTAATTTTATGTTTCTGTTTTGTAAGCCATCTTGAAAGCTTTTCCCCTTGTAACCATTATTATTATCCAACAAATTCTACTTGCATTTCTCATTGCGTCTGTTGTTGACCCTTAGATCATATAAAGTTATGGGTTAATTCTATTTGTATCCCCTTCTGCTTTTGTTTAATTTGGTAAATGAAATTAACTCTAAATTTTTTAATGAATTGAAGCAACATACAGTACATACTTGATTCATACATTCAACAATGTAAATAACCTCTTGTCTTATTTTCTGTAGAGATGTAATAACTCTTGTCGTCACATTGCTATTTTACTAATACATCATCAACCTTTTTTTCTCCCTAAGTACAAAGTCGGGGAGGGGAAGGAATATGATGGAATCAAACCTAGGATGGTAAAATGATCCAATCCGACAGACCCATTCCGTCCCGTTCCTTTTGGGCGGCCCCCCGTGCAGCAAGCAGGGCAGACCATCCCGCCCCGTGGGGAGCAGTGTCGGGCATGGGTAGTGATATTGCCCGCCCCATGCCCGCCCGCACCGCCCGTAATTTCTTTTTTTATATCTTATATTATATATTATATATAAATATTACTACTTATTGATTATTAATTTAATCAATATACATGATATTTTGAGGACAAAGCTCATTTGAGGACAAATTACTTCTGCTCATAAACATGGAATTCTTTTCTCACAGATTTTTAAAATATCTCTGATCTGGCGTAATTTATATATATAAATCATCACAGCAGAATTTAATGCAAAATGAAACAAATAATCAAACATTATCTTGAAATAAACAGAACTCATCATTTTAATATTTGATGGGCTTCAAAACCAGCAACTCATTTGTTTTTAGAAAAATTAATATAATTAATAAAAGTATAAAAATGGAGGAGATCAAAGGTTGGTAAGGATTTATTGGAGTAGGCCAAACGGGGTGGGGCGGGGCGGGGCTACGGGTAAAGATGGCGGGCGGGGTGGGTCTTTAAATACCCACCCCGTCCCGCCCCATTGTCATCCTAATTAAATCCAAACCTCCTATTTGACTGAGAGTTTTAACCACCGAACTACTATCCGATTCACTCATCATCAACGAATTTGAAACTTTCATGAAATAGTAACCCGAGTTTACAAAGTATGATTATAAGAAAAATATCAGTTTTTAATAGTTCAATATTATATCATTAGTATTTTGACTTGTACCACCCTACATTTTGCCAACGATGGTAATAAACGGAGTAATTGTATTTGGATTATATTTTATATTATTCGTGATTTTATATGGATGGTTTTTTTCTTCCTTTAATTACTATATTATTTCAATTTTATCATAAGTAGTTTGATTGTTCTAATTTAGAATATTTAGCTATTAAATAACCATTTTAATTACTATTTTCTTTACAAATCTGTGAACTTTCTTGGTCCATTTGACAGTAACACTACAAATCTTATTTTTATTTTATTTTATTACTATTATAACTTTTTAGTTACTTTGTCTAAACAATTTTCATATAGCCCACTTCCATGTTAGACTCACTCACTTTGAAGGATCTTTGAGCCCAACACCTAATTAAATTACTTAGCCCATTTGATTACCTTCTAGGGAATAATAATTAAAACTCAAACCCAAAAACCCAAAAACCCAAAAACTCAAACCCAAAAACCCAACACCTCCCCATTCTTGTCTTCAACAAACCCGCAAAATTCATCACCTTCCTATTTCTAGTTTTCCCTTTTTTTTTTTTCCGACCATACACGAGCAGTAGCTTGCATACAAATTGGGTTTTTGTGGCCTATCACTAGAGAATGTAGAGGAAATGTGAAGAGCTTGGGATTGACAGTGGATTGAAGAAATTGAAGAATTTGGTGATCATATTGAAGGTGCATTGAGAATTTTCTTAAAGAAGTTAATTTTTTTTAATTTTAATTAAAAAAAAGATGGAGAAAAATCAAAATTTGGGCAAGCATGAATATTTTTTTTTCCTGCACTTGCTTGATTTGTGTTTATCATTGCTGTGGAAGATGTGTTAGTTTGGTGAAATAAGAGGCAGTTCTTTTATTGTGTAAGGTGTATCCATGTTCTTTGTATGCAAGAGGTATTTATCTTGTAAATTTTAGTGTGATAAAGATGTATTCCTTCAAATTGTTGAGTTATATCCCATTTTCTGTGCCCAAACAATTGAAATTAGAGAAGACTTGTAAAGAACTGCAAATCTTTGAATATGCTTTGTTGCTATTACTGTAATTCAACAAAATTGTGTAAGCTATTATACCTGAAAAATCTTAATTGTGACATTTGAAAACCAACCTGCAGATTAAAGTAAGACTATACTAAATCAAGGGTTTAATTAAGAATATACATATAGAAATATCAAATTTGGGAAAAGAAAATCTTTAGGACTTAATTTATAAAAGTCGGAAAACCACAGTAGTGTAATCTTAATCTATAAATTAGTTAGAAATGTTTTCATAATTTCCTAATTATGAGATTCCATAATTCAGGACAAATTAACAATAAGGCTACTACCTCAATTAATCTACCATCTAATTTACGATTCATAGCTAGCTATATGTATGCAATATTGATGTTAAACAGTTATCTGCAATTCCCTAGTGCTAGCGATTTGAAGTGATGGAGGATATACTGTCAGGGAATTTGGTAGGGTATATGGAGGCCTACTCCAATACTCTACTATGGCAAGGTGGAATATTTGTTGAATCATGGGGTCGTCTCTTTTAGTGTCTTTTGTGTAGTTTCTGGTGCCATATACTTTAGTAGCTTTGCCAATAGGATAAAGGTTTTTTTTTTTTTTTTTAACTTGATGATAGCCAGGAAAGGAGATGTTTGTTTTACTATCTTGATTAAGTGGCATCTTGAGAAGGCAAAATAGAGTACCTTTTAACCTTTGTGATATTTTGGGATAATCAATTGTTCCAAATTAATTCACTGCTACTTTGCATGGAACCAAAAGTTTTGTTACTTATCTCAAGTACTCTAGCCAAGTAAATTTTATAATCTTGTGCAAATAAAATCTTGATTAATGTCTAAGTTACATAATTGAATATAATGAACTATAATCTTTCAAAATAATGTCAGATGCTTCTATAATCATATTCCGAGGTGGTTGTTATAAATGTGAAATGAAACCATTATTTTCACTCAAAGAAAATTCTGTTGTGTATACATGGAAATGTCGCACGAGAATATAGTGCCTACGACTTTTGATTTATAGTATATAGTCAATGAACCAGAAGCTTTGCCAACATTACATTGAGCACAATATGGACAACCATCTTCTTTTTAGCACACTCGCAGTTAAGAATACAATATGATGCTTGAATTTCTTATGATCACCTGTTTTTGGTCCTAAATTTGCTTGGGAATTAATGATTTTGATCATGGGCCGATTGGATGGTTCTGGCAATGAGTGTTTGTCCAGTTGTTTGCCTTGTTACATCAGTTTTGGTTTTTTTAAATTGTGATTCTATGCATGCTTTACAGGTTTTGTTCCTGAGGGTTGCTCATTGAATGTGCAAAATTAAGCTGATCTCAGGGTCAAGAAAGATTTGTCTGTCTGTCCACCGACCGGATGAGAAGGAATACAAGATGAGCATCTGGATGTTACAGCATCCACACCAACCGGATGAGAGCAGTAAGCCCAACTGTCGACCACCCAACTCTCAACCTCTTACAAAAATGCAAAACCTTAAATACCTTCAAACAAGCACATGCTCAAATGATCACAACTGGCCTCATCCTCCACACCTACCCCATCAGCCGTATTCTCCTTTTATCTTCTACACTAGCTACCTTATCCTACACACTGACCATCTTCAACCAAGTCCAACACCCAAGCATCTTTCTCTACAACACCCTCATCGCATCTCTCATTCAAAAAGATCACACTAAAGTTGCCCTCTCTCTTTATGACCAGATTCTCACTCATCCCAACCTCAAGCCAAATAACTACACGTACCCATCTCTTTTCAAGGCTTTTGGGGCCCACCAATGGTTCAAACACGGCCAGACCCTACATGCCCATGTCCTAAAATTCCTTCACACCCTTACGACAACTTCGTTCAGGCCTCGTTGCTTAATTTTTATGCAAGATGTGGAAGAGTAGGTATTGCTAGATATTTTTTGATCAAATAAGGGAACCAGATTTAGCCACCTGGAAGGCTGGAACTCTATATTATCTGCTTATACTCGTAATTCTAGTGTCATCTTTGTGGCTAATTCTAGTAATTTAGATGGAAATACTAGTTCATCACTGGAGGTGTTGCATTTGTTCAGCCACACATGCAGAAGTCTTTAGTAGAGCCAAGTGAAGTGACACTAGTGGCTTTAATTACTGCATGTGCTGAATTAGGTGCCCTCAGTCAAGGTATCTGGGGACACGTTTATATTATCAGGAATGAGCTTAGCTTCAATCACTATATTGGCACGACATTAATTACTTTGCACGCAAATTCTGGCTGTCTAAGATTTGCTTGGCAAGTGTTCCACCAACTGCCGCATAAAGACACATTTTGTTTCAATGCCATGATTAGAGGACTTGCAATTCATGGCCATGGGCATGACGCTCTTGATTTATTTGAGATAACGAAGCAAGAGGGTTTTGTCCCGGATGATGTTACAATATTAGCGGTAATGTGTGCTTGCTCACATGTAGGCTTGGTGGATGAAGGGCACAAACATTTTGAGTCAATGAGCAGTATCTATGGACTTGAGCCTAAACTTGAGCACTACTGTTGCCTAGTGGATCTTTTGGGTCGAGCAGGACTGGTCAAGGAAGCTAAAGAAAAGGTTTTGACCATACCAATGAAGCCTAATGCAATTTTATGGAGGTCTTTACTCGGGGCCGCTAGAGTTCATGGGAATTTAGAGATAGGTGAAGTTGCACTAAGGAAATTAATAGAGTTAGAGCCGGAGACTAGTGGCAATTATGTACTTTTGTCGAATATGTATGCATGTATGGACAGATGGGATGATGCGAAGAGAGTACGGCAGTTAATGAAAGATCATGGCATTGACAAAATGCCTGGAAGTAGTTTAGTTGAAGTTGATGGTTCGTTGCATGAGTTTCTCATTGGTGACAAGAGTCATCCTTATGTGAAAGATATATACTTAAAAAGTTAGAGGAGATGAATACTAAGTTGCAAGAATATGGTCATCAGCCAAGAACTAGAGAAGTGTTGTTCGACATTGAAGAGGAAGAGAAGGAAGATGCTCTTTCATATCACAGTGAGAAACTAGCCATTGCTTTTGCTCTTATTGCATCCGATGAGTCGTGTGCGCCCATCAGGATTATAAAGAATCTTCGGGTATGTGTCGATTGTCACTCTAGTATTAAGCTTCTTTCACTGATATACAGAAGAGAGATTAACATTTAGAGATAGAATTAGGTTTCATCACTTCGACAGCGGCAGTTGCTCTTGTCTGGACTATTGGTAGATATATTTTTTTAGTTTGAGCTTTTGACATCTATTTGTTTCGTCGATGGACTCATTGTTAAGTGTGGTTGGGATGATGGTGACTGGTGATGCAATGGATTATAATGAACATATGCCTTCCATTAATTTTATTTGTCAAATTTGCAGTGCAAATTCACATTCTTTTGCGGATGATAGTGAGCCAGGCTTTTCCAGTCATTAGCATTGTGATGTTGGCTGCGGAAGTCCGATTAAATCTTGTAATCAATGTCAAATATTTTATGTCATAGCTGCTATTTTGTCCGCTCTCCATCTTATGGGAGGGACGGAAAAATTGCAAAATTGGTCCTGTATTTATAGGGGTGTTGCAATTACAGTCATGTAATTTCTAAAGTTGCAAATTTAGTACTATGATAATTTTGGCCCTTAGCAAAACTAACACTTTTAATCCATTAATTTTTAGGATTTGGCCATTTTAGTTTTGTGCTTTCTAGTCGTGGTAATTTCGGTTCTGTTAGTCAAAATAACTACTTTTACTAAATTGTACATGCTTTTGTATCTTCATAATTAGGAAACAATACATGTAGAACTCGAATATCGGATTTTGATCTGGATTCACAATTTTAAAATTACTCTCTTTAAGCAATTTATTGTATACATGATAAATAAATTCAACTCATAAGTAAATAAAACATAGACTCTAATATAGTTTTCTAGGCATGTTGAATATTTCATTTCAAGAAAAAAAGGTATGTTGAATATTTTGACAACTAAAGGCATTTTAGGAATAAGTAAAATATTGAAATTACTCTCAGGACCAAATTTGCACAAACTTAAAACTTATAGGACTAAAATTACACAAATCCAATACTTATTGGACCAAAAAAAAGAAAAACATATAGAACTAAAATTGCACTTTCAAAAGTTATATGACTAATATTGCAACACCCCTGCAAGACTATTTTTACATTTTTTCCTAGGAGAGTCCATGAATGATGACTCTGAGTTTCCTTGGGCAGATTTCAAACAACCATAACCTGTTGGCTTAACCTTAATGAAATCAACCATAAATTAGAAGACTCAGAAATATTCACATTTATCATGATATACTTCCATGTCACATTTGGGCAGTGTTATGCCCTGAAAATTGAAATACGAACTTATGAATTGAACGGAATGTGGGAGTTGGGACAATGCCGAAAGGTTAATTTGGTCACAAATAACTTTTTTCCTTTGGGATTTTTGGTTAAATCACTCTTTTAATGAAGATTACGTACCCACTAACATGAGCTTTATTACAGATTCAATAATACTAATACAAAAGGGTTTGATAGTTTTGATGGCCTTTGACTGCCTTAATCGGCCAGTTGAATTTTGTAAGACCATTTGTTTTGTCATCATTATATTTGTTTAGTTTAAGTACCAGATCATGTTGGTCTCTGCTTGGACTTTTGTCTTGATCTTTTCACTGCAAAAATATTAATTATATAAATTTGAAGTAGAGAAATTTGTCTTTAACATCATTTCCAAGCTGCCTATGAACCTGGCTTATAATATGGGTACGATTCAATTGGGTGGGATTTAATACGTGTTTATCCTTTTTCTTGTTTTGGGGGGCTTTGAATTCCAAATAAAACAGCTTGAAAAAGACAATTAGACAAAAGTGTTTCAAAGTTGTTGGAATTTTACTTTGTTTAAATAACAGAAAAGGGAAGATGGGACGAAAATGCTCGGGCCTCGGGGCATTACAAGTTTGTAGCTACGGGAAATGACATAATTATCCTTCTCTAGTTTGAAATTGCATTAGGAGTCTAGATTTAATGTAATAAAAACAAAGATATGTGCACACGGCAAGAAATTAAAATGTATTAATTATAATTATGTTTATGCATTCAATCCATGTTGTAAGAATTGGTCTAGGCAGCCGTCTAGGCTCTAGACACTCCTAAACCGGTAATGTCCAAATTGGTAGAAAGAACTTCGGTCGGGTCTAAGAGCCTACATAGGTGTAGAGATGACAATTTGACCCGGCTCGTCCCTAACCTGTGGGCTGCGACGGGGCGGGGCGTGGCAGGTATGAATAGGCTAATTTATTAAACTAAAGCACTTTTAAAATTTCTTTAACTAATTAATGCCAAAAAAACCTTAATATTATAAGTGAAAATAGAGTTCATAACCCTATTTTTTCAATTTTCCTTTTTTTCCTAAAAATTTAGAAAATAGAGTTGTGGTTATTTTTTTAATTATTTTTTGAGAAAATTTATTTATTTATTTTATTATTTTCTTAAAATTAATTTTCAGAAATAATTTTCTATTTAAAAAAATTTGAACTTAATTGAATTTTTTACTTTACAAATTTGCTCAAAATTTAAAAAAATGCTAGAATTTAGAATGAATTTAGAAACACGACTAGAATAAGAAACACGATTACTGATACCAGATATTATCGGGTTTGGGCCGTTATCGGGCCGACCCGAAAAGGACAATAAGTAATCGGATCCATATCGGACCAACCCGATAAGCCTGTTAATCCCGATAACTTAAAATTATCTTTTTTTTACATAAGTTTTTTCCTAATTCTAACTTCCTAAAGTGGCTTTATATGTGATATGTATTTGAAGAGAAAAATAATATTATAGTATTATACTATATTAGTAAATGGTTTAACGAGTCAAATGCTCTAAATTATTCAAATGAGCAAAAATAATAATAATAAATAAATAAATAAATATAAGTAAATTTGCTCATCGGGTTTAATGGGTCGTGTCTGATTATCGGGTTTTTATCGTATCATGTTCGGGTTACTATTTTCAGTCTGTTAAGCTCATTAGGTCATGTTCAGGTTAGTTCAAGTTTTTCTAAATAGAAATTAATTTCTGAAAATTAAAAAATTAAAAAAATAATAAATAAATTTTCTCAAAAAAATAATTAAAAAATAAATATATTAGAAAACAGAGTTGTGAACTCCCACAACTCCGTTATCTAAATTTTCAGGGGGAAAAAAAAAAAGAAAATCGAGAAAACAGAGTTATAAACTATGTTTTCACCTATATGATTAATATTTTTTTTGGTATTAATTACCTAAATAGATTTTAAAATTACTTTAGTTCAATAAATTAGCCGGTGTGGATATCACCTCTACCCCGTGTGCACTGGCTCTGTCCCACCTAACATTTTTATAATTTTTAGAATATTTAATATATGTAATATATATGATTATGTAAATCTTATGGAGAAGGTCTCTTGTAGGACCGTCTTACAGATCCGAATATTTTTTTAAAAAAAAAATACCGCCTGACCCAGACCGCTAGTTGTGGAAATTTAAAGCAGGTTTCTTTTTCTCTCTCCTCTTCTCAATAATCCCCTCCAATAGATCTTTTTTTTTCTCTCCTTTTATCCCAAGGACTTTCTCGTTAGTTGTGGAATCTTTGCAGATTTCTTTTTCTTTGCGCATTTCTTTTTCTCTCCTCTTCTCAATGGTCCCTCCAATAGATCTTTTTTCTCTCTTTTTATCCCACGACTTCCTCTAACAAAACCATAAATCTCAAATCGGTGATACTTTTGAGCAATAAATATGATACTTTTAGGATGTTTTGTGATACTTTTATATTTTAAATATTATAAACATCAAAAGTGATACCTTTTCACCAAATATTTATATTTTTAGTATTAAATATAATACTTTTAAAATGAACAATAATACTTTCATATATTATATATTCCAAAAAAATGCACAATACTCTGATATAAAAAAGTAATATTTTTATGTTATTACCGATACTTCTCAAAGATTAAAAGTGATAGTTTTACTTTCAATACAAGAACTTCAAAAATCACTTTACAAAGCAATCTTCATTTTGTAAGATGATACTTTTACGCAATTTTGATACTTTCGGCATTAAAAATGATACTTTTAATCCAAATGAGCATTTTAGGTCTGTAACTAGTAATACAATAACTTTAATGTTAAACTGCAATTTCAAATGACTTTGTATCAATACATGAATTTCAACAACATACAAATGATAAAAGAATCTCAAATGATAATAGTATCACAACACCCCCTTGATCATCAACAACTTTATCCTCAGTTTTTTCAATCTCTTCTGCAACATTTCCTTCACTGGCAAAGGTTTTTCCACAACACTCCCTTGATCATCAGCACCATTTTGCAAATCACGACAACTAACATCTTTCTTCTTCGGGCTTTCTCCTACCATGTCTTCTCCCGAGCTGCCTCTTCTCCTTCCCCTTCCTCTCCTCTGGATCAACATTTTCTGGCGAGCCATCTACAGATATGAAAAATACTGATACTTTTAACACATTTTATGATACTCTTGAGGCAATTTCAGATTCCTTTAGTCTAACAATTACAATTAAATCATATCTAACAACAAACAAGCGTCTATATGAGTACTTAAACATTCATACATGTATTTGTGATATTTAGAGTGAGACATGAAATGCATTACGGTATGAGTACTTAAACAAATAACATTTTTAGTGTACGTTTCGATGTGTGGAAGAAATAAACTCGCACTTATTATATATTTAACAAAACAAACTTCAAGGAACATAAACCTCAATCATGCAACCAAATCCGAACACTCCTCCATTACCCACAAAAATAACAAAAACACACACATAGTTTTAAGACATATCAAATCTCCACAAAATAAGAAAAACAATGAAACTTAGACACACAAACACATATATCAATATAGAGAGAGATAGAGCATAGGGATATTACTTTTAAGTGTTTTATTGATACTTTTGAAGCAATTTCAATTACTTTTAGTTCTATTTAACAACAAACGAACAAAAATTAATACACTAAGTTAAAAAAATCATTATTAAAAAAGCGATACTTTTGAACAAATATATAATACTTTTATGCGAATTTCGATACTTTTAAAAATCATTGTTCCTTAAAATTACAAATAACAACAATGTATCTATTAACAAATTTTAACATAAAATACACTATGTTAAAAAAAACATATTAACATAAACAACAAGAAATCAAATTGATTTTTAAACCCTAATGTATTACAATGGTTCTAAAAAAATCGACAAAGAAAATTTCATCAAATTACGGTAAAAATACCTTAATGATACGATTGATTTGTTGGGAAATTATTTTGTAGATTTTGATGAATGCCATGCAAAACTTAGAATAGGAAGTTGGCACCCCATCTTTTTGTTGTAAATTGAATTGTAATAGATAAAAATTTGGTCAAGTTCGAGTTAAGTCACTATGCCTAAACATGTAAGAAGACAATGGAGACTAGAAGGAAGACTCATTGCGAGCGGTGAGTATGGCAAAGAAGAAAAGACGGGAACTCGATTCAAGGTGCAATCGAGATGCGGTGAGTGAAGTATCGATCAAGTTAACTCAAGACAAATGACCAAGTCTCAAGGTTGAAATGTGAAAAGTCATCAAATGATTGGAAGTGACTCAAAGTCACCTGGGGATGTTAAGAAAATGCGGTCAAGTCAAGACAATCTGAAAGAGATCCCGTACGAGAAATCAAGAGAATTACTTAAACAAGTAATAGCTCCATACTACCTTTCTTGAATTGCTCGGTTCGAGCGTGCAAAAGAAATAAACCAATGGGAAGCACGCACCATGTCGAACTCGAAAAGTCAAGAACAATTCATACGAGGAAGTGACAATTTCAAGGATCGCAACAAGACAAGCCAACGACCACAAGTGACTTTCAAAAAAATAAGCCTATCTCTTCAACGGGCAGATTTTTGAAAGATCACTATAAAAGGCTGAGGAATAACTCTGAGAGAAGGTTACCTGAACCACGAACATTCGAGCAAACATCTGAACTGTAACCTAATATATTCTCAAATCATTTAAGATCAATCCTCAAGCCTACATTACGAAGGAAATTAATCCAACACTCACCTGTGAAGGAAAGATAACTTCAATCAGTTGAAGAGGAAATTTTTTGAAGAATCAAGGGGTCTACATTCCACGGAGGATTGTAGAAAGGTTCAAGGTCGAACCAGTCTCAAGTTTTTTTTTGGAGGGCTTCGTGATCAAATCCAAGAAGCTTGAGCAAGTGGCCATGTGTAGTAGCAAAGGTTTTGCCTGTGAAGAAAGTTGAGTCGTCACGAGAAGCCACTGCGTGACCAAAGGCATCTCAGACCGAGTCCCAAAGGATCAAGTTTTGTGTGATCAAGACTTGTATCGGGACCGTTAACCACTCAGATCTTCGATCAATACTTAGTGGATTCCTCCGGGAGTTGGAGAAGAGAGAGAGTAGAAGAATTACCCCATCTTGAACCTCTATAAAATCCTATTGTGTTATTTATATTTCAAGACTTTAAATTCTCGCATCTTATTGTTATATCTCACGATAAATTTGCTATCCAATTGATAATCAATCGTGTGCTAAAACCAAGTATTAAAACAAACTTAACCAAATTCAAGGGTGCTAAGTCTTCCAATGAAAACAAATCACATTCGAGTTAAGTCTTTAGTCAAAACAATTTGAATTACTCTATCAACAACTCAATCGAGTCTATTGAGTGACTAACTCTTTGATTAACTAACTTAGTTGTCCATCGAGGACACAACCGTGAAGTATTAACTCGAATACTTAAAAGGACTAATTTGAAAAGTTGGTAAGGTTTATTCAACCCCCTTCTAAACCTTACGCTCACATCCCTTGGGACCTACAAGTGGTATCGAGCGGTTGGTTCATTGAGCCTTCCGCGACCTTTGGTTACTAAACTAGATCTCCAAATTTTTCAAAGTCTGTTTTAGTACTTAAGTTTTCAAACCTCTTTTACCATCAAAAGTTATTATCATGGAAGCAAATTTGACACGCATCCCTATGTTCACAATTGAAGAATTTGATGATTGGAAAATTCGTATGTGCTCATCTATCAAAGATTACATAATGAGATGTGGATAGTGATAGAGGATGGGCCACTGCAAATTTTAAAAGTGAACACAATTGCAAGAGAGAGTCGGGTGAAGGTGAAGAGGATGTTGCTCCCGGACATCGTGGTTGAAAAACCAAGAGTCGAATGGACAAATGATGAGAAAAAAGATATAACTTGGACAATGTGGCCAAGGACATTCTTTACAAAACCCTGGACAAAGCTATGTTCAACAAAGTCAAA
Source organism: Rehmannia glutinosa (assembly GCA_016081115.2). Lineage (NCBI taxonomy): Eukaryota > Viridiplantae > Streptophyta > Magnoliopsida > Lamiales > Orobanchaceae > Rehmannia > Rehmannia glutinosa. The sequence continues at coordinate 143,960,045 of CM071926.1, forward strand.
TCATGCAAAACGGCTAAAGAAATGCAGGACAAGCTAACATTGATTTGTGAAGGCTCGGAGCAAATCAAGGAAAATAAACTATCGGTTGTTGTACGTAAATTTGAGAATTTCAAAATGATCGCAGAGAGACCTTGGATCAACTGGATGCTCGGTTCACGTAAATTACCAATGAGCTATCTCGCACTTGGAAAAGAATATACACGAAGAAATGTGTATGAAGATTATAAGAAGTCTCCCGGTGAATGGGAAATGAAGGTCATGGCACTAAGACATTCCATGGACTGTCCAAGACATCCAACCATGAGCTATTCTCGGATCTCAAAGCCTGAATTTGAGCCGAGAAGAAAAGACCAAGAGGAGACATATGTGCCCAAAAAATTGCTTCTAATTGTTAAGGATGGCAAGAGAGCCGAGGTCAAAGAAGTCATTGACCAAGAGGAAATAGCCCGATGGTTAAAAGGTTTAACAAGTTCTTCAATAAGAACTACAAGAGAGCAAGGGCGAATCCTCCGAAGACACTCGGCCCCTCCAAGTCAAGGGAAGATAGGCTAACCAAGAGAACATAGCATCAAAAAATCGAATATCAAAGGGTGACAATCCAAGAATGGAAAGAGTGATCAAAAGGTTGAAAATCTATCTTGAACTGCAGCAACCAGGTCACTATGCCATTGATTGCCCATATCTCGTAGTCAACAAATACTGGGAATGAAGAAGAAAGAAAGGTCTTGAGAGAAAGAAGACAAGAAAAGAAAAAGGCAATGTTGGTCTGCAGAGATCGCTTTGAGACCCCAAGTCAAGAGACACCTGGTGATTAGAGAGTAGTGAAGCCGACTACTCAAGTGACTCGAAGAAGAAGCCTTGATCTATTTGATGGCCAAGGAACAAGACCAACCTCGACAAGAAGATGAGGTACACTCTAACTCATCACACTCATTTTAGTGATAGTGAATGTGACACACACACTTCATCACCCACTCGATCTTTATGATTCATTAGGCAAAATGATGAAAGATTTTGAACACATTAAATCCTCACACACACTACTAAATGAGGAAAACAATTTACTAAGAGCGAAACTCACGGTGACTAAGGAGCCGAGTAGTACTCTAAGTCAAATAGTGATGAGAATGAAAGTCTAAAGACCGAAAAATGCTAAGCTAATAAGCGAGAAATATTTGCTATAGAAAAGAGGGAAAATGACCTCAAAATGTGATTGCCTCATGCACTAAGGCATCTAAATCATTGGATGATCTTATTATGAGTCAAAGAGAATGTGGAGACAAGACAAGCTTAGGATTTAATTCCTCCGTGCTATGTCAAGCTCAAAAGTGATTTTGGAAAAAGGATCTTCAAGCAATGAAGTATTTCAAAAATCCAAAACTCCAAATGGTGCACACACATTCATTCCAAAGCACAATTACAAGCAAACTGACCTTGGTTATAAAGGAAAAGGAAAACGGCTGATTGAGTGTCTTTGAGAGGACAAGCGAGAAGAAATCCACCTGAGTTCCTCAAAGCAAACTCCAAACAGGGAATACTGTAAAGAAGAAACAGAGCTACCAAAAACCTCGAGAAGTTCTATAAAAGAAATACATATGAAGGAATGGTAGAAAACACCAAGCCAAGCCGATTGGAATAATGTGAACTATCAACAAAGACCTATGGAATATAAGCCCAAATGGCAAAGGCCAGAACTCAAGAAAGGCCATTCCAAAGGTATAAGAGCTTTCATCAAGCACACATATGCACCTATGCACTACACTCAGAGACATCACAACTACCCAAAGAAGGCAATTGCTAAAACACATACACAGGCATACAGACAAAAGAGACAATTGTTGTAACCTAGAACCCCAAGCAATTTGCCAAAATTAATTATGATTATGGGACTAATAGATGGCAACCCCTTAGAGTCAAATCATTTGGCTATAGGTTGGTTGGATCATCTTACAACACTAACCCCTCGTAACCCGACAAGTATGGGTACCTAAAACTTAATTTCCTTGATTGCGGGTTCAAGGAGCAGTGAGTGCCAAAGAACCTGGTACATGGATAGTGGTCATTCCCGGACACATGACAGAAACAAGAAAATCTGTCAAAATTCAAGGAAGTCGAGGTGCAAAAGTCATATTTGGAGGAAATGAAGCTCCAGGAGAAATAAGAGGCATTGGATCCATCAAGAAAAATGGATTAGAAATCACGGATGTTACATATGTTGAAGGACTCAACTTCAACTTGCTAAGCATCACCAACTCGTGACAAGGGTTATAATGTTGGATTTAACATGGGTATATGCCAAATCAAGAATCTTGAATCAAATGAAGTTGTGTTGCAAGGCGGATGAGACAAAAGAACATGTATGTCGTGGATTGGTTAATTGCAACACCAAGCACTGTTTATTAGCAAAGAGCACAATGAATCAAGTTGGTGTGGCACAAGAAGTCGAGTCACCTGAATTTCAAAACGATTAACAAGATTGCCAGAAGCAATCTTGTGGAAGGACTTCCAGACTCAGCATACAAGAAGGAGAGTATATGTGACGCATGTCAGAAGGGAAAACAAATCAAATCATCATTCAAAGAAAAGACATGTCCATCTTCAACAAGAATATTGCATCCGCTACATATGGATCTATTTGGTCCAGTTGAACCAGCTAGCATAAGTGGAAAGAAATACACCTTGGTGGTAGTAGATGACTATTCAAGATATACATGGACAATATTCATGTGTAAGAAGAAAGAAACTCTACAGAAACTACCACAGCTGATGAAGAGGATTCAAAATGAGAAAAGTCAAACCATTATCAAAATAAGATCGTGAGAGAACCGAGTTTGTCAATGGTATAATAACTCAGTATTGTATAGAAAATGGTATTGGTCATGAATTATGCAGCAAGGACTCCACAATGAGAATGGAGTTGCGAGAAAGAAGAATAGAACTCTCAAAGAAGCGCAAGGACCATGTTAGGTGACGGGGCTACCTAAAAGATTTTGGGGTGAAGAAATAAACACAACATGCTATACTCAAAATAGATGCATGATAAACAGGATTAACCGACAAAGACTCCTATGAGATTTGGACAGGGGAGAAAGTCAAGTGTTGCATATTTTAGAATATTTGGATGCAAATGCTTCATCCATAACAATGGCAAATATAATTTAAAGGCTTTTGATGCTAAAGGCGATGAAGGTATTTTCTTGGGATACTCGGTGAAAGCAAAGCCTACAAGAGTACTCAACAAGAGGACTATGGTTACGAGAGGAATCCATTCATGTGGTGTTTGATGAGCCAAATGTAAATGGAGAAGACATTGAAGAGTCGGTGATAAGTGAATCAATCAACCATGAGAAGAGTCCTATCTTCAAGTCAAGTGGAATTATAAACCCGGATGAAGATGAGATATCGAGTCTCAAAAACAATCGGAAAATTTGCGGCTAAGTGATGACGAGAGAGTGATCAAAGCAACATAGTCTGCAAGACTATCAATCCAACTAACTTACTCCAACCTCGATGTAAGATAGCCGAGAGACCATCCACCGAGAATGGTCATTGGAGATGTAAGAGAAGGTGTCAAAACAAGATCCGAACTCAACAAGAAGCAATGTTCACCGTCATCACAAATAGAGCCTAAAGATGTGTCACAAGCACTGGATGACACACATTGGATTCAAGCCATGCAAGAAGAGTCAATCGGTTTGAAAGAAATAAAGTGTGGAACTGGTTCAAGGACCTACCCATCAAAATGTTATTGGCACTAAATGGGTATTCGAAACAAGATGAATGAGGAAGGTTACGTGGGTAAGAAACAAAGCAAGATTGATAGTCAAAGGATATTGCCAAGAAGAAGGAATAGATTTTGATGAAGCTTTTGCTCGTGGCAAGATTGGAAGCCATAAGGATGTTTCTTGCCTATGCACTCACAAGAACTTTATTGTATATCAAATGGATGTAAAGAGTGCATTCCTTAATGGTTTATTGGAAGAAGAAGTATATGTTGAACAACCTCCAGGATTTGAGCAGAAGATTCTTGGAGATAAGGTATACAAACTCAAGAAAGCTCTATATGGATTGAAATAGGCACCGAGAGCATGGTATGACACATTATCACAATTCGTCGAGAACGGATTCACAAAAGGAAAAGTGGATAGAACACTCTTGAGAATTCAAGACGGGGAAGAGCATACGCTTGTTCAAATATATGTGGATGACATCATTTTTGGATCCACAAACAAAGAGCTGTGTGATAAATTTTCAAACCTCATGCAAAGCAAATTCGAAATGAGCATGATGGGAGAGCTAACATTCTTCCTTGGACTCCAAGTGAAACAATCAAGGATGGAACCTTCATAAGTCAAACAAAATACACCGGAGATTTAATGAAGAAATTTGGTATGGAAGAGAAGTCTTCGTGAAAATACCAATGAATACATCATCAAAATGGATATAGATGCGGATGGCAAGCACAGTAGATCAAAAACAAGATACTGAGCACTTATTGGATCATTGCTCTATCTCACAAAGAAGCGGGCGGACATCACCTTCTTTGTAGGTGTATGTGCAAGATTTCAATCGCTCCAAAAGAAAGCCACATGATCGGCCAAGAGAATCTTGAGATATTTGAAAGGAAGCCAAGAAGTTGGCTTATGGTATCCAAGGAAGGTGGATTCAAGTTAATTGGTTACTCGGACTGACGATTATCTTTGGATGTAGAGTTGACAGGAAGAGTACCTCGAGGCACATGTCAAATGCTTGGAAATAGGCTAATTTCCTGGTTTAGCAAGAAGCAAAATTCAATAGCTACCTCCACAGTGAAGCAGAATACATAGTCATGCGGACAAATTGTTGTGCCCAATCTTATGGATGAGACAAAGGTGAGACTATGAAGTTGAAGAAAAGGAAATTCCAATCATGTGTGATAACACAAGTGCAATTGCAATCACTCAAAATCTGTGTTGCACTCAAGAACAAAACATATCGATGTCGGATATCACTTCATAAGAGATCATGTTGAAAAGAAGGACATCACCTTGGAATATATTTCAACCGATAAAGAGTTGGTGACATATTCACAAAACCATTAAGTGAGTTAAGATTTGAAGAACTCAAGCATGAGTTAGGATTAATTGATTTGAGTTGACACTCGGGAGACTCAAAGAAAAGAAATGAAACACGAAAAGGGAAAAAGAGTGAACTCTCAAATCGGCTAAGTGAATTAGCCATATCGGAAAAGAAAGTCAGTCGAATTAGGACAGCGGTGAGTATTTACATGTGAGGAAAGAAGAGTTAAATCGGCTAAGGGGCAAAGTTTCGAGTCATTTATGAGCAAAGTGACAAAAACGCGATCGTTTTACTAAGCGGGAATGTTTTTAAGAATGACGTCGGTATAATTATGACGCGTGTCTGCAAAAAAGATGCACACTAAGCTTATGATTGCATATAAATGTTGCCGCATTAAATACGAGACATTAAATGCAAATCGGCGTGCAAGATCTAAGCCGTTGATTTTGATCACATTTCAAAAACCACCCGCACGCCCTTTCATGAACCATACTTAAACCATTTTCGTCCGCTTTCTCTCACACTTTACCAAAACTGTTCATCTCTCTCTCGAAAGTAAAAGCAAAATTTTCTCTCAAAACCCTTTCAACCTCGAGATCATTTTCTAAAGTTTCGTTCGGTAAAATATTGAGAAATGGCATCCACTCATGATTTTGTCAAGCTAGGAAAGCAAATCCACAGGGTCTCTTGTGGATTTCGATGGTATGGTGAAACAGGGGTCCGACGACACCCTAGTGAATAAGATTTGAGAAATTGGAAACGCCGGGGGTGAAACCATTTCTCGACGTTGGAGTTTCCGATGACCTATGTGGAAGAGGTCGCACGGTTTTACGTGACGCCGGGTTCACGATGAGGGCATCAAGTCCTCTGTTCATGGAAAGAGTTCATCATTATGCGCAAGGATTTGGCGTAACACCGCTTATTACCTGGCGGAAGGAATGTTGGAAATCAATGAAGGCGATGTTGACCGACTCATCGCTTGGAAGGAAGTAGCCAAGTCCACTATCTTTGAGAAAGTAGTCTACACTAATAATAAGAGGCTACTAAAGGAGGACTACCATAAATTCTTGGACATCATTGCCAAATGCATAGATATCAAATTTGGCGGCTTTGACCGATTGTCCAAAGCAAAGTTGATCGTAATGGTTGCGATCATTGAAGAACGAGAAAGTGAACTGCTGAGTTTGTCTACAACTGACTCTGCCGAGCGTTGGGAACAAATCCTTCAAAGAGGATGGAACGTTTGGAGGTTCCCAGGATACGACACGGTGATTGGCGGTGATGGAGGTAAAAGAAGTCCTCTCCGACATGGAAAGGCGTTCCATGTAAACAAGAGGATGTTCGAGATCAAACCTCTCCAGCGCGCACGAAGAGAGCCTACGTTAAGAGAGCGTCTCAGTGAGTGGGAGGGGAACCACTGACTCAAGATACAATGTTTCCTCTCCTCCAAAGAAAAAGCGACTCCCCTGCTCTCCCGCAAAGAAAGAAAAAGAAATGCGCTCCCGCCCCTGCGCAGCCCGAGTCACTGCCCCTGCAGCAGGTGTCTCGCCCTGCGCCGCAGCGGAGAAGGAATATCAAATACCTTCTCCCAGGTCGTCAAGAAAAGGAGAAGGCGATAGGCAAGACGGCCACTCCTCAAAAGAAAAAACAAAGACAAGCCCCCGCCCAAGACTCGGAAGAAACCTTATCCGAACCTAAATCCCTGCGGTACAAACAAGGAGAAGAAGAAGAATTTTCAAGCGTTCCGAGCTTGAGAAACCGATCGAGTCAGCCACTCGGATGGAGAAGATACCGAGACTGGGCTTTGGAGAAGTAGAGTCTCCAAACGTGATCGATGAACGGCCAAGTCTGCTGAGGCCGATCGGCCAGAGGCAACTCAAGACCAGTGTGAAGATGAGCAGTGAGGAACAAAAATGGTTGAGACAACCGAATCACCTGTGACAGGGGTTGTTTCTCCACCCGTAGCAGAGGCTGAGAGGATGTTGAGCGTGAAGTATGCTACCCTTAATCCCCGGAAACGAGGGGCAAAGAAGAGAATGAAGAAGCGATGTCATCATGTACTCTCCATTATATCCGGACATCCAAAATTGTATGCGAGAGTGGAGAAAATGGAAGCTCGAGCCTATCCAGTACAGTGAGTTTGAAAATCCGAGTTCATTCTTTGAGGAAGAAGAACTCTTCGAGGTTTCTTGAGGTGGACACGATCTGCAAGCCCTTGATGAGGATAATTGCATCAATATACCGCAGATTCGAAAAGAAAATGAACGGGCTAAAGCGGTGAGGACGCAGAGGCACGTGAGAAGGCCATCATCCGCCCTCTCACCGGCACCACCGATCGTACACACCCTCACCTTGATGTCCTATCGAAAGTGATGAGGATCGGACCCTATTCTTTGCCACGAAGAGTTGCAAATGCGCAAGCAATGCAAGAGTCGTAATCCTTCGTGAGCAAAGAATGATGGGGGACCAGGAGAGTCCTCCAAATCATAGCGGAGATAGACCCAATGGGAGTGGTGCGGCAAAGATATTGCCACTTTCGTTCTTTCGCCACCACTTCCGACTCATTCGAGAGGAAGGTTTTAAGGAACGGCGATGGCCCGGGAGTGTGGGGACCCAGGTCAAGCCAACCCTAATTAAGGTGTCTTACCACCGCCCCAACTGAATACTCGGTGGGAATAGCCGAGAGTCCGGAGACGCAGTGACCCCACTCCAAGTCACTCGGTGGTATGCCGAGGGGAAACTCCCTCCACCGCAGCGGCAAGGTCGGGAGGTGCTGCGGTGACTCCACAATGAATCTAGCGGCGAAGTGGAGAAGGATCAATCACAGAATACACAACAAGTTGTCAGCGGCGAGGCTCGCATGGGGCGATTTGTGATCTGTCTCACTGGGTGAAGTGCAACTCGCTCGCCAGCTAATAACGCTGGCGATGCAATCGAGGCACGGAAGGAAGCGCCCGAGGAGTTATACTATGGGCGATGAAAGTGCAATCCATGGAGTTGAGACTCAATGGATGCCACCTCGAAGACCCCAAGACAATGCAGACACTATCGAAAGGGATGTCCAGGCCTCGCCTGCAGCTTGAGACCGCAAGAGGTAATGAAGGCCAACGGGAGGTTGAGACTTCCGGGGTAGAGAAAGCGAAGCACGAACATCCTCCCGCTATCATTGATCCATGAGAAAAGGAGATAAGTGCTCTTCACGATTCCTAGGATAATCTGATGTAACCTTTCGGGATCGGAAGGAGACGATGAATCGACAAAGATCGCGAGCGCTTCCACAAATCGATCCTGTCATTCCATCGACACCATTGTTCAAAGCTAACTATGACTTTGACTGCTTGGCCGTCCACCAAACAGAGGAAGCAAAAAGTTTGGGAGGTGTTCAAAGCCCTATTTGCCGAGATTGAACGGATGGAGAGGCACCAGGCCTCGCTGGACATGAGGCCGATAACGAGGATGCCAACCTCACTGCCGATTTGAGAGGCATCATAGTCGATCCGGGAGTGGTGGCAACAAATGAAGAAACAATGCTTGTGGAATAAGCTCGATATTTGAACATTGTTCAATAAGTTGTTGGTCCAGCGGTGAGAATCCGATGCAAAGACAAAATTGCAAGAGCACATTGAACAAATGCATGAATCTCATATTACGAGAGATAAAGCTCGCTGCGTGAACATAATAAAAACAAGCTCTTTGCGTGTGGAAGAGAATATGGATCGAAAATTGAGTCTCCTCATGGTTGAGATGAAGTTGGTAGCGATTGAATCCAATGCCACTCGCTCCGAGTTTCGGCGACTTACTCTGCGGCAGATTGAAGCGAGAACTCAACTATCATGGGACTCGAATTCTTGCTTGCTAGCTTGTTTCTAGGGTTTTCTCTCCTTTGATGATGCCAAAAAGGTGGAAGAGTAATACCTAAAGGCGCTCAAGGATCCGGTCGGTGAGAAGGAAGAAGCATTTGTGAAGGGAAAGACGATTGAAAGCGATAATAAGAGAGAAGAAAGGAAATGTTGAGGGGGAAGGCTCGAAAGATGTGACCTTGATGATTGCAAAAACCCCCCAACAAGGTCTTGTCACGGTGATATTATCAAGAAACTCGATGACTCGCCACTCCAACACTCTTTGTACCAATGGCCGAAAAAGAGAAAGAGGTTGAAGCATGGATGGAGGAAGTGGAAGGAAGAATGAATGCTCGAGTTATGGATATTTCGAAACAACATGGAGGCATTCCAATAGACAGAGACACATATGCCATTTCGGATCTGCGGGAATCGAGCCAAGATCTGTTGATGAATTTAAGACGCCGCATCTCGAAGGTTACTTCGCAAACATGTCCATGGCTCAAGCACGGATTTTATCTTGGGAAAAAGGTCTCACACTATGTGAAGAAGCCGACAGCAAGAAACCACATTTGGGCAAATACTCGCTAGTCACTCACCGGGAAAAAGAAGGCCCAAAGATAATACACGCCAAGAGGCGGGAAGAAAAAGCTTGATGGTGGAGGAAGAGGTTTCGGACCAGAACTCGCCAAAAACATTGAGTACATAGATCCAGGCAAGAAAGGAGGGATCTATTGGGTGGATTTGATGAAGTAGCCAATGCTGCAAGTGGCTAAGAACAATCTTGAGTATGTGAAGAGAATTGAAGAAGAAAATAAAAGACAAACTCACTATGGGAGGAAAGACAAGAAAGACTAAGAAGAGATGAAGTTGCCGGAAGCGCGATGAGAAAAAGAAGGCGGTGAAGATGAGAAGAAAAGGAAAAGGTCGAAGATGACAGAGTCAAGAAGATAAAAGGAGGAGGCAACGAAGGAGATGAAGTGTTGTTGTCCACCCTTCATGTATTTTACTATGTAAATACACTTTATGTAAGTCTTACAGACATTGAATAAAATTATGCAATTTCTATACGTGAGTAGATATAGAACAACATGGTTAGTCTAAGCCCCGTTTAAGCTCGATACATTTTTTTTTTTTTTGGACTTAAGCTCGATACACTGTGAAAAAGCTATGTAAAGAACAAGGATGTTATGATCAATAAAAGATCGATTCTAAACATACATTCGTGGTTCTACATTTTCTCCGTATGTATCTTTCTTTGTTAAATAATTGTATGGATGTTTTAAGTTTTGGCATCATCAAAAAGGGGAAATTGTTGGGAAATTATTTTGTAGATTTTGATGAATGCCATGCAAAAACTTAGAATAGGAAGTTGGCACCCCATCTTTTTGTTGTAAATTGAATTGTAATAGATAGGGCTGGTCAAGCCGAGTTAAGTCACTATGCCTAAACATGTAAGAAGACAACCGAGACTAGAAAGAAGACTCATTGCGAGGCATTTGAGTATGGCAAAGAAGAAGACGGGAACTCGTGAAGGTGCAACCGAGATGCGGTGAGTGAAGTATCATCAAGTTAACTCAAGACAAATGCCCAAGTCTCAAGGTTGAAAATGAGAAAAGTCATCAAATGATTGGAAGCGACACAAAGTCACCTGGGGATGTTAAGAAAATGCAGTCAAGTCAAGACAATCGAAAAGAGATCCGTTTACAGTAAATCAAGAGAATTACTTAAACAAGTAATAGCTCCATACTACCTTTCTTGAAGTGCAGTTCGAGGAAGCGTGCAAAAGAAATAAACCAATAGGAAGATCGCGCACCATGTCGAACTCAAAAGCTAAATAACAATTCATACGAGGAAGTGACAATTTCAAGGACTGCAACAAAACAAGCCAACGACCACAAGTGACTTTCAAAAAATAAGCATATCTCTTCAACGGGCAGATTTTTGAAAGATCACTATAAAAGGCTGAGGAATAACTCTGAGAGAAGGTTACCTGAACCACGAACATTCGAGCAAACATCTGAACTGTAACCTAATATATTCTCAAATCATTTAAGATCAATCTTCAAGCCTACATTACGAAGGAAATTAATCCAACACTCACTTGTGAAGGAAAGATAACTTCAATCAGTTGAAAAGGAAATTTTTTGAAGAATCAAGGGGTCTACATTCCACGGGGGATTGTAGGAAGGTTCAAGGTCGAAACCAGTCTCAAGTTTTTTTTTGGAGGGCTTCGTGATCAAATCCAAGAAGTTTGAGCAAGTGGGATGCCCTAGCAAGGCAGCTGCCCTGTGAAGAAGCTGAGTCATACGAGAAGCAAGCTGCGTGACCAATGCATCTCCAGACTGAGTCCCAAAGGATCAAGTCGTTGTGTGATCAAGACTTGTATCCGGGATCGTTAACCACTCAGATATCGATCAATACTTAGTGGATTCCTCCAGGAGTTGGAGAAGAGAGGAGTAGAAAAATTACCCCATCTTCGAACCTCTATAAAATCCTATTGTGTTATTTATATTTCAAAGACTTTAAATTCTCGCATCTTATTGTTATATCTCACGATAAATTTGCTATCCAATTGATAATCAATTGTGTGCTAAAACCAAGTATTAAAACAAACTTAACCAAATTCAAGGGTGCTAAGTCTTCCAATAAAACAAATCACGCGTCGAGTTAAGTCTTTTAGTCAAAACAAATTTGAATTACTCTATCAACGGCTCGATCGAGTGCATTTGAGTGACTAACTCACGATTTGATTAACTAACTTAAGTCATCCATCCAGACATACTGATTGTGAAGTATTAACTCGAATACTTAAAAGGACTAATTTGAAAAGTTGGTAAAGGTTTATTCAACCCCCTTCTAAACCTTACACTCACACCCTCGGGACCTACGGATGCTTTGTAAAAACCTCGAGAAATCATCTTTCGAGCGGCGAATTTAACTAGTCGACTATAAAAAAATGAAGACTAAGAGAAGAATAAGAGAAGACAAGATACTCGAAAAATACCTTTGCAACTTCCAAGCGTAAAATTGGAGTGAAGGTCGAACAATGTAAATCGAACTCGTGTTGAGAAATCGAAAAATACCTTTGCAATTAATCCGATGAACAAAGCGGAGATTAATAGAAGAATAAGAAGAAGACCACGCACAACTGGAAAGATCGAACTCGTGTTGAGAAATCAAACGCAAAACTGGAGAAATCGATTGAAAAATAGAGCGAAATCAAAAATCCCTATTCTTATGATGAAAGATAACGTGAGAGCGGTTAGAGATTGTGAAGAGTGAAACGTGTGAGAGTGGGAAAAAAAAAAAAAAAGAAAAATAAACAAACCGGGTTGCGGGTCAGGGTTGTGGGTTGGGTGGGTAATTGAGATCCGTCTTACGGAATGAGACCCGTAAGACGGTCTTATACAAGTTTTTGCCAATCTTATGTACTTAATATTATGTCTAACTCCTCTAAAAAAAGATATTATATCTAACATATATACATTGATAATTATAATTTTTATAAAAATATGCATTAATAATACAAAGTATAAGTTAAAAGAACTTACAATAATAATTTTTTATTCAATATGACATATGAGCCGCCCACCCTGCCCCACTGCCCCGCCCCGTGGATTGGATGAGGCATGTGTAGGTCTTTAGGTACCGTCCTGCCCCAGCCCATTGCCGTTCCTATCTAGGCGGTCAATAATCGGACTTAGGTGGTCATAAAGCCAAAAGTACACATTAAAAAAATATTAAGCAACAAGATCGCTTTCTACCAGATGCCCGATGTTAGCACCAAAGATTTACGCAAGATTTGATCTAATCTAATTTAAAAGTATATAATAAAAACATATAATATTTCGCACAACAAATACATGAGTGTTTTTTCAAATAAGTTTAAAATTTAATGGTTTAAACCTCGTTAACACCCTTACAAAGAAATTTAAAGAATACCAACAAATACGTGAGTATAAAATACAGGTGTTGTTCACAATTTCATTTAAAAAATGAAAAGTTTGGTCAAGATGTTAACAGATCCAGTTTTTGTAATTAGATGCACGGGATGCATTAAACAAAATAAATACAATATATATCATTATATCATAGTCATACATTATATACATGGTACAATTTTATTTTAAATAAAAGGTATAGCACAAAATATGAAAAAGTCAACAGTATAAGTTTACCAATCTGAGATTAGAAAAAGTACATTAATAAGTTCCCATATTTGGATGACAAAAATGTTTCAGGTGAATCTTTTGCCAAATATCATGTAAATATTTTTCTTTGAATTTTATTATAAGAATGTCAATACTAATTGCTGTTAGTACAATTACAAGATTTAAAAATTGGATTGGGTTCTTGATATGAAAGATAAAATAAAAAATAAATCAAGCTAAGAGATTTTGGTACAAATTGCCTTGATCTGTTTCTTGTCCACTGGGACTAGTAAGACATATTCAAAACATTGCAAATCTTTTTCCCTTATCTTTTAATCATTACTTTGTGACATACATTTAGGAAATAATACTGCCCAAATTCATATGAATTGGAGAACAATTAGTACTTTGCCTTGTATAATTTGTGTCCAGGTTCATCCCCCCAAACTTTACCCCTTATAAAATCCAACCTCCTCATTCTTGAATCCATCTTAAACATCACTTGTCAGTATCCACTTTTAACTCCCTCTCCACTTAACAAAAATTACCCAAAATACCCTCTCCTTGGAAACTTTTAATTCCAAAATTACCCCTAAATATTCCTTCATTATTTGTGAAACCCCCCCTAAATTAGTACCTAATCCCAAACTTACCCCTTCGTAAAATTCTCTTTTCCAACTTACACCCCTTCCCCACTTCAATATTTTATTCCAAAAACACCCTTTTCTCTTCCACTCCAAATATTATAACTGCCCTCCAGGCTAGCACATTGCAGAGAAACAAAAAGAGAGAAAGAGAGCCGAAAATGGCGGCCATGGCTTCTCTTTACCTCAAGGCTTCATTCCCTCAAACCCATTCTTTCCCAAAATTAGCAAAAACCCATTTCATCCCAGCCCTCAATCTTCCCAATTATCCATTCCCCACATCCAAACCCCGACCCGCCACCCGAATTTCAGCTTCCTTGATCGAACCGGATGGCGGAAAACTCGTCGAGCTTTTTGTTAAAGAATCTGAAAAAAACTCGAAAGTCAAGCAGGCCCTAAGCCTGCCTAAGATCAAGCTCTCGAAGATTGATCTTCAATGGGTTCACGTGCTCAGCGAGGGCTGGGCCAGCCCATTGAAGGGTTTCATGAGAGAGTCAGAGTTCCTCCAAACGCTTCATTTCAATTCGCTTCGGCTCGAAGACGGGTCGGTTGTGAATATGTCCTTGCCCATCGTGCTTGCGATTGACGATGCCCAGAAAAATCGGGTCGGGTCGTCTACCAGCGTGGCGCTTGTTGATGAGAAGGATGACCTGGTTGCTATTTTAAGCGAGTAAGGACTTTTTGGTTTGTTTCTTTTTTATGTTTAATGGGTCGGAGTATTTTATGCCGCTAATAGAGTTAACCGTGGTAGATTTTTTTTTCTTCTGAAAAGTTGTTTTAATAATTTTATTTCTTTAATTTTGGCTACTGATCACTAGTAATCTTTCCTGATCAACTTTATACACTATGATAGACTGCAAGATGGAATTTTTGGATTGAACAAATCAACACTTAGTTTTTTCCTTTTTCATTTTTTGAAGCTTTTCTTTCTCAGTTTGAGATTAGGCTGTCTTTGGAATTGGGTAGAGATAATTTCTGTGTATAATTGTTGCTGATTTTCCAATTATAATTTTTTTTTGGGAGTCTTTGATTTTAATTTGCTTTTGCTAAGGTAAAACAATATTTTTCTACTGTCATCTGCACTATATTGGTTTAAGTTGCCGAAAATGCAATCTGCAGGTGATCTGTTCATAATTAGTTATGTATTAATATCTCGGGACACTATGAATAATTTATTAGATAATCCATCCGAGAACTGTTATATATCATGATTGAATAATTTGGTTGGATAAGATTGGAGGTTTGTGCTTTTTTTTTTCAAATAAACATTCCCAAGTGCAAGGTCCCACTTGTTGCGATCAATGGTAAGAGTTAAAATAAACGACAAACTAAAGTTTCATCATAAATTTGATTGAGATGCAAATATACTTAAAATCATTTTGTGAAAGTGACTCCAGTCCAATACGTACTAACTGCAGTGAATGTTGACCTGCTGCCTATACCTATCTATAGTCATTGATGTGGATAATTGTTTCAAGACACTATGCTGTTTTGTTGATGGAAAAATGATAGTATAAGCTGAAAGTCTTGCTCAAAGATAAATTATTCGGAAGTGTTGAAATGAATTGATGAACATTTTTCTTCTTTAATGCTGTGTCTGGTTGGTATCTGGAATTCATGTAGGGTTCATTATACTCGCTCGCCATTAATTTGTTTTCTAATTTTTTATTCCTGTAGTATGTATTCATTTGCCATCACCTGTAGTGCTGTAGATTCAAATACATTATTTATTTATTTATGTATTTACTTATTCTTGTGTAAGAAATGCGATTCGTGGTATTTAACTCTTTGGTCGTAAATCGCTTATGTAGTTTTGTCGATGAAAAGCTCATTCTTGCATAAATAGTAATCCTTTGTGTTCTGAATTATAATTGTAGCATCGAGATATACAAGCACAATAAGGAAGAAAGAATAGCAAGAACGTGGGGCACCACAGCACCTGGTCTGCCCTATGCCGAGGAAACAATTACTGGTGCTGGAAACTGGCTGATTGGCGGTGATTTAGAGGTTCTAAATCCTATCAAGTACGATGATAATTTAGATAGGTTTCGGCTTTCCCCTGCCCAACTGCGTGATGAGTTTGAGAGACGCAATGCAGATGCGGTGTTTGCTTTCCAGCTCAGAAATCCCGTGCACAACGGCCACGCTCTACTGATGACGGACACGCGACGTTGTCTTCTTGAGATGGGATATAAGAATCCTGTCCTCTTGCTTCATCCTTTGGGAGGTTACACTAAAGCTGACGATGTTCCCCTTAGTTGGCGAATGAGGCAACACGAGAAGGTTAGTTAACTTTTAACCTTCAAACTCTTTGAACCATCTACTAATTGGTCTGTACTAGAACATGAGATGGTTCGTCTACATTTTACATTTATTCTTTATCTTTTAGTCATCACTTGCACAAAAGTGAATGAAATGCCATTCAATTGATTGAGAACTAGTTATTGTAATGTCAATGAAAAATTCAGGAAATATTATTATTTATTGAAGAGGAAATAGGTCACCAACTTGGCCATTTACGTTTCTAAAAATGAAAACTAGCCATATTTTTCAAAAATATTTTTTTTATCCATTTTGACTAAAAAATGTAGTCATACCCTCATTATATTTGGTGAGTTACTTGACCATTTTTTGAAAAAATCGATACGGTACATTTCCGAGAAATGTATCTTGGTCCTGATATGATTCTTGGTCCCGAGCAATGTACCAGTTCCCTTAAATAAAAAGGGCAAAATGGGGAATTGAACTTAAAAACCCTTTGTTTGAAAAACATTGTTAAAAAACATTTTTATTATGTACAAATGGACAAAAACCAGCGGACTCATTTATGAAAGATATGTTGTGAGTTCCAACATCTTATAAAAATGTGTTATTATTCGAATTATCTTTTGAAAAAAATACTATGGTTTCAATTGAAAAGGAACCAAAGAGCTATTAGTCACTTGTTTGAAATTCCTTTTACTCGTTCTATGTGGCCATGTAGAAGTGCTTAAACATATTACCTGAAACTGTTTACTGAAAATTTTGCCATTTGGTGTGCTAAAATTTCAAATATTTGTATATTTGCTATTTAGGTGCTGGAAGATGGTGTCCTGGATCCAGAAACCACAGTAGTCTCTATATTCCCATCGCCCATGCACTACGCTGGCCCTACTGAGGTACAATGGCATGCCAAGGCTAGAATTAATGCAGGCGCCAACTTCTATATTGTAGGCCGTGACCCTGCTGGCATGAGCCACCCGATTGAGAAAAGAGACCTTTACGACGCTGATCATGGGAAAAAGGTACTGAGCATGGCTCCTGGATTGGAGCGGCTCAACATTCTGCCATTCAAGGTAAATCAATAATCTCCACATTTTTGATGATAATTACAAAAACTATCCCCTGAGTTTGGGATAATTGCAAAAAAAACCTTGACAAGTTTCAAAATTACAAAAATCCCCGAGGTTTGATTTGACCTTAAATGTAAGGGGATAAATGTAATATTTTTACAAATGTAAATAGGGTATTTGAAAAGTTTTTGCTTATGAATGAGGTAAATAGGCAATAGGAAAAAATTAATCTTGAATATTAACAGGAAAATATGAAATAATGCAGGTGGCTGCATATGACAAGACTCAGAGTAAAATGGCATTCTTCGATCCATCGAGGGCTCAAGATTTTCTCTTCATATCTGGCACCAAGGTATCCATCCATCCCTCTATTCTGAACATTACTCGGCCTAGTTGATATTTGTTCTAAACTAGGATAGTTACAAATATTGCCGCTTATATTTTTGGTTTGTTGTCTGAATTTTCTCAGATGCGAACCCTTGCGAAGAACAGAGAGAATCCTCCTGATGGATTTATGTGCCCTGGTGGTTGGAAAGTTTTGGTGGAATACTATGATAGTTTGGCTCCGGCGCAGAATGGGAGATTGCCTGAACCAGTTCCAGCTTGAAATTATTTCTTACTTGTGTAATTATTATGCTTGGGAGAAACTTTATTCCTCCATATATATATATCATGTATAAATTGGCTTGCTAAAATGATTTCTAGCTCAATAATACATGTGAGAAATGGTTACAGTATCACAATTGTTTGGCTTAAAATCTGTAATATAATGCGACAGCTGACTTGAGTTGTGTAACCATCCATCCCCTCGCCCCTTGTATCATATTGGGTTTCTGCTATTATGAAGAGAATGGATTTTTTTTTTTTTGTTTCTGTTAATTTGTATGCAAACTGTGAAAGCTGATCAAATAATTATTCATCTCTTTTGAGAGTGTTTGCAATCACTATGAAAAAAGACATTTCAATAGGTTTTTTTTTTTCCCCGGAAAATAGAGAACTCATTGCATTAATTCAACTGAATTTGAAGTACAATCATAAGAAGCATCATCAGCAAGAAAAGCAGAGATATGATAACAAATGGTCGGATTAGCATATTCTTATGCCACTCGTGCAAGAGTGTACGGGTGATCGCAGTGCGGTTTTAGGCGGTGATGCGGTCGGTTTTGCTAGGTAAAATCATAAGTGTAGTTTTGGGCGGTATGGCAGTGCGGTTTTAGGCGGTAGTGCGGTCGGTTTTGCTAGGTAAAATCATAAGTGTAGTTTTGGGCGGTTTGACAGGTTTGATAAATGAAATATTATTTATCTCTTTTAGGATATTTAGAAAATACTAAAAAATGTAAAAAGTTGAAAAATGATTTTTGTTTTGAAATAATGAGTTTTGCAAATTGAATGCATTTTGTATAATTTTATTCTCTTTAATTCAATTACACTCAAAACATAATGCGTTAGTTATTATTTATATTAATTGCACAACACAAATAACTTTTACAACATGAAAGAAAGAAGCAAAATGCATTCAAAAGTTAAAGGCAAAGTGCGAATCCAAATTTATTATTCATCGAATTAATTCTTAAAATATTTTTTGCCTAACTATTTAACTAAGTGGGAATATTTTTTTTTATTTAACTCCTTAAATTGTATAAGTGCAGTACACTTTTGGGCCTTTTTTTTTTTTCAAAACCGAAACTTCACCAACAAAGCGATGTGATTTCTATTTTCTTTTTTGAAAGGAAAAGGAGTTTCATTAATTTACTGGAAAAGGTCCATCACCGATTGAGACAAGAAATGGGGCGGGGAAGGCCACGAGTTTACTGTACATAGTTCTGATTTAGCAAATTGAGCGAACTCGTGGGCCACTAAATTGTCCGCCCTAGGAATCCAAAATAAACAACGAGAAGGAAATGATAGCAACAATGGATATATATCTAGCAAAATAGTATCGAGAATCCTGGGAGGTGGGTGTGTTATGTCCCTTGCCTTCTATGAGAACAGCCGCATCACCCAAAAAAAGAGATCCGAGGCGGTTCGTGAGAGGGCGATCTTGAGGGCCTCTCGTAGGCTAGGGCCTCGGTAGTTTGTGGGTTAGTAATGCACGGGAACCGCTAGTGTAGCAAGTAGATAAGAAGCATGTTCATCCCTTGCAAATATACCCACTCCAGCGCAAGTCCTAGCCGCTGAGATGGCCCCGTCGAAAAAAATATGTGTACCTGGTGGCGCCGGTTGCAACAACGAGCAAGATTCGTGGAGCGGCGTACCCTTTTCTGGGAGATAATTGGCAATGCGGAATGAGGATAGCACGTGGGTGGCTGAGAGGACGGTGGCGATGGGTTGGGTGTGTGAGTTCTCAAATAGGAGTCGGTTCCGAGCTTCCCAGATATTGTTACACAACATAAAGAATAACTCAGCTATATGGTTCGAGCAATCAAGAAGGACGTCCCGAGCCCATAGTTCCGCTGAGGCCTGCTGGAACGAGGCTGTGATCTCATGGAGGCTTGCCGAGTACCAAACCTGAGAGGAAAAAGGGCAAGAAAATAGGAGGTGGCTTAGGGATGTGTTAGGGGAAGGGCAGAAAGGGCAGTTCGGTGGGACAGGGATGTGGCGTTTGGCTAAATTTGCTGGGTCGGGGAGTGAGTTCGTGAGGAGTCTCCATGAGAAGTGAAGTATACGCCCGGGGAGTTTTAATTTCCAGAGTTTTTTCCAGGATGGTGAAGGGCCGGAGCTAGAAGAACCTAAGGGGTGAAATTCTGGAAACGAACAAGGGGAGTCGAAAATAGCGTGATAGGCCGACTTGACGGAGAATTTATGATTTTTATTTAAGGACCAGCACCAATTGTCAGGGCGTTGAGAGATGCTGAGGGGGATAGATAGTATGAGGGTGGCTATATGTGGAGGGAACGTTGTTAGAGAATTTTTCTAACCGCAAGTCTACGGTGTCAAGTTTTAATATAGTGATATGAGTAGGGTTGTCGTATCCACAGGGAATGCGTGTATAAGTACCAAGTATAAATTACCTATGATATATTTGACAGATCAATAATAGGTGGATATCTCAATTTATAAATAAAAATAACTAGATGTAACTAATCAAAATATAAACATCTAAATCTATGGGAGAATGAATTCTAGAGGTGTGATGAATCTAGTTTTCCCTTATGTTATCAATATTGTTTATCAATCATCAACTACCAATTTATAAGTCATAGTTTTTAGTGAGATTTCAATTGGTGATTTTTATAGAGATATTGATTTCCCAATTGTGATCTAAAATCATTTGGCACTCTAGAGAGGACCTATCGTTTATAGCAAAGCTAAGCGAATATCGAGTGTCATTCCCACGAGGACTATGATTACTAGTAATTACCGTCTTTTTATTATCTAGCCTACAAATTCGTCAAATAGTTTTGTTCACTTGGTTTTATACCATTGATTTGGGCTTCCTAGACTTGAGTTTTGTGTTGTTTTTGAGTATTTTGAGTCATTTTTGTTATATCTCATAGGTTAAGCATTAATTTCTATTGTTTCGAGTCATTTGAGTGGCCAAGACATATTGTGGGCCAAGTATATTGAGTCTAGAGTCATAACAATGAGTCTCATGTCAAAAGAAGCAAGGATGATCAAACAAGAAGGGGATTGATATCAAGAAATGTCCAAACGCGTCTAGAATTTCCAGCACTGGCAGGGTTTAGTATTTTGGCCATAACTCTCTCCACAAAATTGATATTAAGCTGATTCAAGTGGCTATGGAAAGCTAAGAGATAGGGCTACAACTCTTATGAAGACACAAAAAGCAAATTCGGACGTTTGGATGGCGCTACAGCGCGAAGAAGAGGCGCTGCAGCGCAACAACGGCGCCACAGCGCCCGGGAGTGTTCTACGGGCGCTGCAGCGCCCCCTCCTTGGCGCTGCAGCGCCCGGTACCGAAAATGGGCAGTCTGGGTTTGTGTTTTGGCGCTGCAGCGCCCATTTTCGAGCGCTGCAGCGCCCGTGGGCGGACAAAACAAGAAATGTCCGATTTTTGGATCTAAAAGGAGGGTACTATAAATAGATACATGGTAGGCTTGAACTAGGGCATGGAGGACACTTGGGGATGAAAACCAACACCACCAAGACACAAGGAAAGAGTTGGGGAAGAAGATTGAAGACATTTATCATCTAGAAATAGATAAGATTCTTCTTTAATCTCTTTAATTCCTTCTTTGTTGTTTCTTGTGTATGATTTGAGATGCATTCTCATTTGATTAAGGATATTTGTATTTTCATCATGAGCTAAAATCTATAATTCTAGAGGGTTGATGTAATCTATGTTTGAACTTATGTTTTGAGATTGTGGTTTGTCAATCTTGATTTCTCAATTTATTTGTGCTATTTGGATTTATTGCTTCTAAATTACTTGATCAATAATTTAGAGTGTTTGGTGTATTTGATTTGACACTTGAGAGAGGTAATTGAATACATGGCCTTGAAATAGCATAACCTAGGATTTCATAGAATTGAGAGATTTGTGAATCCTTTGAAGTCATCAACCAAGATTCATAGTTTTTATTGAGATTTCAATTGGTGATTTTTATAGAGATATTGATTTCCCAATTGTGATCTAAAATCATTTGGCACTCGAGAGAGAAATGATTATTGTAGGAATCTAGACTTATAAATTGGTAATTTGTGATTGGTATACCATATTGATAATATAAGGAAAACTAGATTCATCACACCTCTAGAATTCATTCTCCCATAGATTTAGATGTTTATATTTTGATTAGTTATATATAGTTGTTTTTATTTATAAATTGAGACATCCATCTATTATTGATCTGTCAAATATAGCATAGGTAATTTATACTTGGTACTTATACACGCATTCTCTCGTGGATACGACAACCCTACTCATATCACTATATTAAAACTTGACAACCGTACACTTGCGGTTAGAAAATTCTCTAACAAGTTTGTTGCAAAAATAAAAATAAAACAAAAGCAAATAAAAGTGGAAGAGGCAACTAAGAACACGAAAGATATCGATACACTCGGATTGGAAGATGTTGGATATAAATATGCTTGAATGTGAATCCTCTAGAACGTCTTTGTGATTTTACCAAAATAAATACAACAATAACACTTAAGTTTTAACCATCCCTTAACATATTTTCATGCTTTATGGACCGTAGGCATTCCTAAATTAAGTTAAACCCTTTCTCAATGCGAAAAACTCCTAACCTCAAGTTGATTAATCGAAATCTCTTTCTAGTTAAAACCCCAAGATTGTATTAACGATTTGTGAATTCCCATATTAGGTTTGACCCTAATCCGGAAGATTTATGTCGCCCTATATCTAGGATTGCATGCAACTCCTTTCACTTATGTTAGTTCTATTTCACCATGAATCTCTCGATTTCCGGTGAAAAATAAACTTCAAATCAATATTGCGCATATACCAATTCGAATAAACAAGCATAACATAAGTGACTCGCATAAAAACATAAGAAAATATATTAAAACATTCAAACCAATGATCACAAATAAGTTCTAGAGTTCATCACATTCAAACACTAGCGATTTAACTCATGATGGATTTGAGAATGAAACCAACAATTAAACAAGAAGTTTCTTTCGAAATCAACATGAATATTTGAAGTTAAAACTTCCGAAACCAACATAAGACTCCCCTGTTGGAAGTATGATGATGAAGTGGTGGAGTTCATCTTCTTCTCCGAGCGATCTTCAATCCTTGTGCCTTAGCGCCTCTCCATGGTGATCCAAGCCTTCTAACTCTCTTCCTCACCACAATATGTGTTTTTCCTCTCCAAAATATGGACTCTCATCACAAAAATCTGATTTTCTATGTATGTGAATGAATGAATGAATGAATGAATCCTTCAACCCATACTCTTGGATTTTATAGACATTATTTTGGAGAAAGTATTCCTTAATAATGTCATCTTTTGATAGTTTAATGCTCAACTTTATGAGTTGGGTTGTTAGAATCATTATTTTCATGCGATCATGTGGGAAAGTAAGGAATTGGTGAAGCATAATGAGGTGTAAATGTGCAAAAAGAGTTGTCAAAAGGCTTGGTTGAAGTGCTTTCCCAAAATACCCTTCACAAATCGTGCAGAAACAGTCCAGAAGCACGACCGTGCTCAAAAGCACGGCCTGGCCGTGTTTTTCACGCATTTTGGGAGTTCCCAGAAGCACGGCCGTGCTTAAAAGCACACCCTGGCCGTGCTTTTTACGACATGCCATTTTTGCTCTTTTTGGTGATTAAAAGCATGGCCGTGTTTAAAAGCACACCCTGGCCATGTTTGTCTCGAAAGGCCCCGAAATGACGCGTTTAGCTTGGGATTTCGAGTGTTTTTGCATCCATAAACCCTGGGATATGTTTTGACATGAATCCATGGTCCGAAATCCACCAAAAATAGCTCCGAATGATCAATCTACACCAATAAAAGCACCTCACAGTAATATGAACTATGTACAATCAAAAACTCATGAAAGTAACAACAAAATGACTCAAATTCTACTCAAATACACACATAAAACATGCATAAAAAGACCCTCATCAAACCACCTCCAACTTAGAACTTTGCTTGTCCTCAAGCAAAACATAAAACCATAATGAGGGATTCAATAGTTCACAACACACAAGGAATATATTTTTCTCAACATATTGACCATAAGCAGTCAAATTCTTTGCCCTCTCAACTCAAATTAGCCATTAAGTAAAAACATTGTTTTGCAAAGCGATCGATTTTCAAGTAAAAACATTAATATCAATGGGCTATATTTAGACTTGAACTCATCGCTCCACAAATACAGATAGTTATGCACAACTTCAATCCAATAACACCATGAAAATATAAGAACTCAATATATTTTTATAGTTAGTCTACTAGTCATGTAACCAAGCTTTTGAATTTTTTTTTGAATGAGAATTCAAAGAAATATACATTCTCTTTTTTTTTTTAGGACCTTCGAGGCATGCTTCCACTAGGTTTATATTTTGAATTTTCGTTCAAACACTCCTAAGGTAGTTTCCCATACTCATAACCGTGTCACCGTTTTATGTAAAAACAAACATGGGGCTCATGAATGCTCTAGTTACTAAGCAACAACAAATAGAGAAGTATAACCTCGATTGGTCCTCTTTTTTTTTTTTTGGCTTTTCTTTGTTTTTTTGTTCTTTGGCTTGGTTTAACAACTAGTCAACCACTACTAAATCAAGAGTTCTCGGACTTTCATAGCCCTAAGAATCGTCATATATGTCTTAACAAATCAAGTATCATAGTGTTAGACGTCTGCCTAAATTCAACCCACATCCATGTCAATCTATTCAAGACAATCAATTTCTTTGCATTTAAAAATATTAATTATAAAGCTAATTCATGTGTAATTGAGCCAAGTTATTGACTAACAAATACTCAATTTGTTTCCTTGAAACATAATATCTTCCATCAACAAATTCAAAATAAAAGCAAACACACAAGCATTCCAAAGAAAAATTCTAACAAGCATGCAATCACATCCACCTCCAACTTAAAGATTCACATTGTCCTCAATGTGAAAGAAAAGATGAACATACAAACAAAAACACACAAAAACAACAAACTAAAAAGAAAAAAAACGACCTCGCGAGAGTGAAATCGATTTGGAGAGATCATTGGGCTACATTCAATCGAGGTCTTACGGGCATATGCATACCTAATAAGAATTTGAAACAAAAACTCGAATACCGTGAAAGCTCAAATTTGCTCAAGTAAGATGAAGTGATACCAACACCCACCATACATCCAATTATTGACTCATGACTCCCTAACAACCTATTACTTAATAAAAAAAATAGAAAACAGGTGAACTATCGGGTTGCCTCCCGGTCGGCCGCTTTCTTTATAGTCGTATATTTGGACTACATCACCTTATTGTGGAGGTTTGTCGCGCGAATTGGTCACAATATTACCAAGTAAAGTTTCCGATTCGCGACGAGTTTCACATTCCGCCCAAACAAGAAAACAAATTAATAAAACAAAATGACTAGATTAATAAAAATAAGGTGTTCCTAATTTCATAATCACAGCAAACGGCGGCAAAAACTTGATGGCTCGGAAGCTACTCCTAAAAACGGCCTAAGCAAGTGCACCTATCGTTTATAGCAAAGCTAAGCGAGTATTGAGTGTCATTCCCACGAGGACTATGATTACTAGTAATTACCGTCTTTTTATTATCTAGCCTACAAATTCGTCAAATAGTTTATTGCAAAAAATAAAAATAAAACAAAAGAAAATAAAAGTGGAAGAGGCAACTAAGAACACGAAAGATAT
The DNA here is from genome assembly GCA_016081115.2 of Rehmannia glutinosa. Classification (NCBI taxonomy): domain Eukaryota; kingdom Viridiplantae; phylum Streptophyta; class Magnoliopsida; order Lamiales; family Orobanchaceae; genus Rehmannia; species Rehmannia glutinosa. The sequence goes on from CM071926.1 coordinate 143,985,384, forward strand.
CAGATACACTCGGATTGGAAGATGTTGGATATAAATATGCTTGAATGTGAATCCCTCTAGAACGTCTTTGTGATTTTACCAAAATAAATACAACAATAACACTTAAGTTTTAACCATCCCTTAACATATTTTCATGCTTTATGGACCGTAGGCATTCCTAAATTAAGTTAAACCCTTTCTCAAGGCGAAAAACTCCTAACCTCAAGTTGATTAATGAAATCTCTTTCTAGTTAAAACCCCAAGATTGCATTAACGATTTGTGAATTCCCATATTAGGTTTGACCCTAATCCGGAAGATTTATGTCGTCCTATATCTAGGATTGCATGCAACTCCTTTCACTTATGTTGGTTCTATTTCACCATGAATCTCTAGATTTCCCGGTGAAAAATAAACTCCAAATCAATATTGCGCATATACCAATTCGAATAAACAAGCATAACATAAGTGACTTCATAAAAACATAAGAAAATATATTAAAACATTCAAACCAATGATCACAAATAAGTTCTAGAGTTCATCACATTCAAACACTAGCGATTTAACCCATGATGGATTTGAGAATGAAAACAACAATTAAACAAGAAGTTTCTTTCGAAATCAACATGAATATTTAAAGTTAAAACTTAGAAACCAACATAAGACTCCCTGTTGGAAGTATGATGATGAAGTGGTGGAGTTCATCTTCTTCTCCGAGCGATCTTCAATCCTTGTGCCTCGAGCGCCTCTCCATGGTGATCCAAGCCTTCTAACTCTCTTTCTCACCACAATATGTGTCTCTCCTCTCCAAAATATGGACTCTCATCACAAAAATCTGATTTTCTATGTATGTGAATGAATGAATGAATGAATCCTTCAACCCATACTCTTGGATTTTATAGACATTATTTTGGAGAAAGTATTCCTTAATAATGTCATCTTTTGATAGTTTAATGCTCAACTTTATGAGTTGGGTTGTTAGAATCATTATTTTCATGTGATCATGTGGGAAAGTAAGGAATTGGTGAAGCATAATGAGGTGTAAATGTGCAAAAAGAGTTGTCAAAAGGCTTGGTTGAAGTGCTTTCCCAAAATACCCTTCAAAAATCATGCAGAAACAATCCAGAAGCATGGCCGTGCTCAAAAGAACGGCCTGGCCGTGTTTTTCACGCATTTTGGGAGTTCCCAGAAGCACGGCCGTGCTTAAAAGCACACCCTGACCGTGCTTTTTACGACATGCCATTTTTTTGCTCTTTTTTGGCTGATTAAAAGCACGGCCGTGTTTAAAATCACACCCTGGCCGTGTTTGTCTCGAAAGGCCCCGAAATGACGCGTTTAGCTTGGGATTTCGAGTGTTTTTGCATCCATAAACACTGGGATATGTTTTGACATGAATGCATGGTCCAAAATCCACCAAAAATAGCTCCGAATGATCAATCTACACCAATAAAAGCACCTCACAGTAATATGAACTATGTACAATTGATTTGGAGAGATCATTGGGCTGTTCAATCGAGGGTCTTCACGGGCATATGCATACCTAATAAGAATTTGCAACAAAAACTCGAATACCGTGAAAGCTCAAATTTGCTCAAGTAAGATAGAAGTGATACCAACACCCACCATACATCCAATTATTGACTCATGACTCCCTAACAACCTATCACTTAATAAAAAAAATAGAAAACAGTGAACTATCAGGTTGCCTCCCGGTAAGCGCTTTCTTTATAGTCGTATAGCTGGATTATAAAACGGCCTAGGCAAGTGCATCTATCATTTATAGCAAAGCTAAGCGAGTATCGAGTGTCATTCCCACGAGGACTATGATTACTAGTAATTACCGTCTTTTTATTATCTAGCCTACAAATCCGTCAAATAGTTTGTTGCAAAAAATAAAAATAAAACAAAAGCGAATAAAAGTGGAAGAGGCAACTAAGAACACGAAAGATATCAGATACACTCGGATTGGAAGATGTTGGATATAAATATGCTTGAATGTGAATCCCTCTAGAACGTCTTTGTGATTTTACCAAAATAAATACAACCATAACCCTTAAGTTTTAACCATCCCTTAACATATTTTCATGCTTTATGGACCGTAGGCATTCCTAAATTAAGTTAAACCCTTTCTCAAGGCGAAAAACTCCTAACCTCAAGTTGATTAACTGAAATCTCTTTATAGTTAAAACCCCCAAGATTGCATTAACGATTTGTGAATTCCCATATTAGGTTTGACCCTAATCCGGAAGATTTATGTCGTCCTATATCTAGGATTGCATGCAACTCCTTTCACTTATGTTGGTTCTATTTCACCATGAATCTCTCGATTTCCCAGTGAAAAATAAACTCCAAATCAATATTGCGCATATACCAATTCAAATAAACAAGCATAACATAAGTGACTCGCATAAAAACATAAGAAAATATATTAAAACATTCAAACCAATGATCACAAATAAGTTCTAGAGTTCATCACATTCAAACACTAGCGATTTAACCCATGATGGATTTGAGAATGAAAACAACAATTAAACAAGAAGTTTCTTTCGAAATCAACATGAATATTTGAAGTTAAAACTTCCGAAACCAACATAAGACTGTTGGAAGTATGATGATGAAGTGGTGGAGTTCATCTTCTTCTCCGAGCGATCTTCAATCCTTGTGCCTTAGCGCCTCTCCATGGTGATCCAAGCCTTCTAACTCTCTTCCTCACCACAACATGTGTTTCTCCTCTCCAAAATATGGACTCTCATCACAAAAATCTGATTTTCTATGTATGTGAGTGAATGAATGAATGAATGAATCCTTCAACCCATACTCTTGGATTTTATAGACATTATTTTGGAGAAAGTATTCCTTAATAATGTCATCTTTTGATAGTTTAATGCTCAACTTTATGAGTTGGGTTGTTAGAATCATTATTTTCAAATGATCATGTGGGAAAGTAAGGAATTGGTGAAGCATAATGAGGTGTAAACGCAAAAAGAGTTGTCAAAGGCTTGGTTGAAGTGCTTTCCCGAATACCCTTCAAAATCGTGCATAAACAGGTCGAAAACGGTTTTTGGCCGTGTTTTTCATGCATTTTGGGAGTTCCCAGAAGCACGGCCGTGCTTAAAAGCACACCCTGGCCATGCGTTTTACGACATGCCATTTTTTTGCTCTTTTTTGGCTGATTAAAAGCATGGCCGTGTTTAAAAGCACACCCTGGCCATGTTTGTCTCGAAAGGCCCCAAAATGACGCGTTTAGCTTGGGATTTCGAGTGTTTTTGCATCTATAAACCCCGGGATATGTTTTGACATGAATCCATGGTCCGAAATCAACCAAAAATAGCTCCGAATGATCAATCTACACCAATAAAAGCACCTCACAAAGAATATAAACTATGTACAATCAAAAACTTATGAAACTAACAACAAAATGACTCAAATTCTACTCAAATACACACATAAAACATGCATAAAAAGACCCTCATCAAACCACTCCAACTTAGAACTTTGCTTGTCCTCAAGCAAAACATAAAACCATAATGAGGATTCAATAGTTCACAACACACAAGGAATATATATTTCTCAACACATTGACCATAAGCGATCAAATTCTTTGCCCTCTCAACTCAAATTAGCCATTAAGTAAAAACATAGTTTTGCAAAGCGATCGATTTTCAAGTAAAAACATTAATATCAATGGGCTATATTTAGAGTTGAACTCATCGCTCCACAAATACAGATAGTTATGCACAACTTCAATCCAATAACACCATGAAAATATAAGAACTCAATATATTTTTATAGTTAGTCTACTAGTCATGTAAACCAAGCTTTTGAATTTTTTTTTTTTTTGAATGAGAATTCAAAGAAATATACATTCTCTCTTTTTCGTTCCTTTTTTTTTTAGGACCTCGAGGCATGCTTCCACTAGGTTTATATTTTGAATTTTCGCTCAAACACTCCTAAGGTGGTTTCCCATACTCATATCCGTGTCGCCGTTTTCGTAAAAAGACAAACATGGGGCTCATGAATGCTCCTAGTTACTAAGCAACAACAAATAGAGGAGTATAACCTCGATTGGTCCTCTTTTTTTTTGCTTTTCTTTGTGTTTTTTTTGTTCTTTAGCTTGGTTTAACAACTAGTCAACCACTACTAAATCAAGAGTTCTCGGACTTTCATAGCCCTAAGCATCATCATATATGTCTTAACAAATCAAGTATCGTAGTGTTAGAAGTCTCGTCTAAATTCAACCCACATCCATGTCAATCTATTCAAGACATTCAATTTCTTTGCATTTAAAAAATATTAATTATAAAGCTAATTCATGTGTAATTGGGCCAAGTTATTGACTAACAAATACTCAATTTGTTTCCTTGAAACATAATATCTTCCATCAACAAATTCAAAATAAAAGCAAACACACAAGCATTCCAAAGAAAAATTCTAACAAGCATGCAATCACATCCACCTCCAACTTAAAGATTCACATTGTCCTCAATGTGAAAGAAAAAGAGATGAACATACAAACAAAAACACACAAAAACAACAAACTAAAAAGAAAAAAACGACCTTTATTGCGAGAGTGAAATCGATTTGGAGAGATCATTCTGTTCAATCGAGGGTCTTCACGGGCATATGCATACCTAATAAGAATTTGAAACAAAAACTCGAATACCGTGAAAGCTCAAATTTGCTCAAGTAAGATAGAAGTGATACCAACACCCACCATACATCCAATTATTGACTCATGACTCCTAACAACCTATTACTTAATAAAAAAATAGAAAAAAAATGAACTATCGGGTTGCCTCCGGTCGTGGCTAACTTTTCTTTATAGTTGTATAGGCCGACTACATCATCTTATGTGGAGGTTTGTCGCGCGAATTGGTCGCAATATTACCAAGTAAAGTTTCACGATTCACGACGGCCAGTTTCACATTCTCGCCCAAACAAGAAAAAAAAATTAATAAAACAAAATGACTAGATTAATAAAAATAAGGTGTTCCTAAAATCATAATCCTTGGCAGAACAGCAGCGCTAAAAACTTGATGGCTCAAAAAGCTACTCTAGAAAACCTTAGGCAAGTGCACCTATCATTTTGTAGTATAGATTATTGAGTACCGAGTGTCATTCCCACGAGGATTGTAAGTACTAATAATTACCGTCTTTTTGTTATCTAATCTAGCAATTTTCAGAGTTTTGTTTGTTAAAATGGAAAATGAAAAATAGAGAATTTAAGATAATTGCAACTTACAATAAATCGAATAAAAGTAGATTGTAGAATGAGAAATCAAGAGATAGAAAAGTGTTTGAATGTAATGAACTCTAGAATAGATTTGTGATTAAGGTTTGTATGTTTTTAATAAAATTCTCATGTCTTGTGTGATTCACTTATATCATGTTTATTTCATTCAAGTTAATATTTCCGGTATATTAATTTGATATCTATTCCTCATCGGGTAATCGAGAGATTTATGGTGAGAAAGAATCTATATAAGTGAAAAGAGTTGCATGCAATCCTAGATATGGGACGACATAAATCTTCCTCGGATTAGGGTCAAACCTAATATGGGAATTCATAAATCGTTATAATGCAATTTGGGGGTTTTAACTAGAAAGAGATTTCGATTAATCAACTCGAGATTAGGAGTTTTTTTGCCTTGAGAAAGGGTTAAACTTAAATCGAATTTCTACGATCCACATAACATGAGATTTTATTAAAAGAGGTTGGTTTTTGCTTAGGGCTTATGGTTGTATTTTTATCTTGTTGAATCATAAAAACATTCTAGAGGATTTACATTCAACACATTTCTATCTCTTGATTTCTCATTCTACAATCTACTTTTATTTGATTTATTGTAAGTGGCAATTATCTTAAATTCTCTATTTTTCATTTTCCATTTTAACAAACAAAACTCTGAAAATTGCTAGATTAGATAACAAAAAGACGGTAATTATTAGTACTTACATTCTCGTGGGAATGACACTCGGTACTCAATAATCTATACTACAAAATGATAGGTGCACTTGCCTAAGGTTTTCTAGAGTAGCTTTTGAGCCATCAAGTTTTTTTTTTTTCAAGGCGCCAGGGCGCCAAAACTTGTTAGAGATTTTTCTAACCGCAAAGTCTACTTGTCAAGTTTTAATATAAGTAAGGTTGTCGAATCCACAGGAATAATTATCGAATTATCGCTAAGTACTATAATATAGTAGTCTAACTTTATTTAGAAATTCAATATTTGATGGAGTTGATTATACTAAAATACCAAAAAAATAAATCAAGAATATGAAAATATCAACGGGTTTATCCAAATGATTAAATGAATTATAGGTGTGATGAATCTAGTTATCCCTTATGTTATCAATATGGTTTATCAATCATCAATTACCAATTTATAAGTCAAGATTTCTACAATAATCATTTCCTCTCTCAAGTGCCAAATGATTTTATATTCAATCGGGAAATCAATATCTCTATAAAAATCACCAATTAAAATCTCAATAAAAACTATGAATCTTGATAAATGACTTCAAAGGATTCACAAATCTCTCAATTCTACGAAATCCTATGTTATGCTATTCCAAGGTCATGTATTCAATTACCTCTCTCAAGTGTCAAATCAAATACACCAAACAATCTACATTATTGATCAAGTAATTTAGAAAGCAATAGATCCAAATAGCAAAATAAATTGATCGATCTAGATTGACAAACCACAATCTCAAAACATAAGTTCAAACATAGATTACACCATCCTCTAGAATTATAGAGAGTTTAGCTCATGATTGAAGAAAATGAATCCATAAGAACATAACAATACATCTTACAAGATAGGAAGAAAGAACAAAATAAGAACAAAGAGTTGATGGATCTTCTCTATTTCTAGATGATATGAGCCTTCAATCTTCTTCTCCAAGTCATTCCCCAGTGTTTCTATTCTTCTCTCTTTGTCTTTGTTTTGTTTGTTGCCTTCAAAATGGTCCAAGATCCGATTCACGCCCAAGTGTCTCTATTTATAACCCCACCAAGATCCAAGAAAGGTAGGCAAACATATGAGAATCCGCCTCTTGACTGCAGTCGCCAAAGACATCCCAAAAACTTGTTTAAAGAATTTTCAAACCGCAAGTCTACGATGGTCAAGTTTTAATATAGAGAAGTAAGGTTGTCAATCCACAGGAATAATTATCGAATTATCGCAAGACTATAATATAGTAGTCTAACTTTTATTTAGAAATTCAATATTTGATGGAGTTGATTATACTACAATACCAAAAAATAAATCAAGAATATGAAAATATCAACGGGTTTATCCAAATGATTAAATGAATTATAGAGGTGTGATGAATCTAGATTTATCCCTTATGTTATCAATATGGTTTATCAATCATCAATTACCAATTTATAAGTCAAGATTTCTACAATAATCATTTCCTCTCTCTTATTAAATGATTTTAGATTCAATTGGGAAATCAATATCTCTATAAAAATCACCAATTAAAATCTCAATAAAAACCATGAATCTTGATAAATGACTTCAAAGGATTAACAAATCTCTCATTCTATGAAATCCTATGTTATGCTATTCCGGGTCATGTATTCAATTACCTCTCAAGTGTCAAATCAAATACACCAAACAATCTAAATTATTGATCAAGTAATTTAGAAGCAATAGATCCAAATAGCAAAATAAATTGATAGAATAGATTGACAAAACCACAATCTCAAAACATAAGTTCAAACATAGATTACACCATCCCTCTAAATTATGTGAGTTTAGCTCATGATTGAAGAAAATGAATCCATAAGAACATAACAATACATCTTACAATATAGGGAAGAAAGTAACAAAATAAGAACAAGAGTCGAGGATCTTCTATTTCTAGATGATAAAGAGCCTTCAATCTTCTTTTCCAAGCTTGTCCCAAGCGTGTTTCTATTCTTCTCTCTTGTCTTCATTGTTTTGTTGCCTTCAAAAATGGTCCAAGATCCTGAATTCACGCCTGTCTCTATTTATAACCCCACCAAGATCCAAGAAAAGGTAGGCAAACATATGAGAATCCGCCTGGCGCCACGCCCAAAGACATCCCCAAAAACTTGTTAAAGATTTTTCAAACCGCAAGTCTACGGGTGTCAGTTTTAATATAGAGAGAAGTAGGTTGTCGAATCCACAGTGGAATAATTATCGAATTATCGCTAAGTACTATAATATAGTAGTCTAACTTTATTTAGAAATTCAATATTTGATGGAGTTGATTATACTAAAAATACCAAAAATAAATCAAGAATATGAAAATATCAATGGGTTTATCAAATGATTAAATGAATTCTAGAGGTGTGATGAATCTAGTTATCCTTATGTTATCAATATGGTTTATCAATCATCAATTACCAATTTATAAGTCGAGATTTCTACAATAATCATTTCCTCTCTCAAGTGCGAATGATTTTAGATTCAATTGGGAAATCAATATTCTATAAAAATCACCAATAAAATCTCAATAAAACTATGAATCTTGATAAATGACTTCAAAGGATTCACAAATCTCTCAATTTATGAAATCCTATGTTATGCTATTCCAAGGTCATGTATTCAATTACCTCTCTCGAGTGTCCCAAATCAAATACACCAAACAATCTAAATTATTGATCAAGTAATTTAGAAGCAATCAGATCCAAATAGCAAAAAATAAATTGATAGATCTAGATTGACAAACCACAATCTCAAAACATAGTTCAAACATAGATTACACCATCCCTCTAGAATTATGGGAGTTTAGCTCACATGATTGAAGAAAAATGAATCCATAAGAACATAACAATACATCTTACAAGATAGGAGAAAGTAACAAAAATAAGAACAAGAGTTGAGGGATCTTGGACCATTTTGAAGACAACAAAACAACAAGAAGACAAGAGAAGAATAGAAACACCCCTGGGACAAGCTTGGAGAATAGATTGGGAAAATATCAATGAAGTTTATCCAAATGATTAAATGAATTCTGGGAGGTGTGATGAATCTAGTTATCCTTATGTTATCAATATGGTTTATCAATCATCAATTACCAATTTATAAGTCAAGATTCTACAATAATCATTTCCTCAAGTCTAAATGATTTTAGATTCAATTGAGAAATCAATATCTCTATAATATCACCAATTAAAATCTCGATAAAAGCTATGAATCTTTTATAAATGACTTCAAAGGATTCACAAATCTCTCAATTCTATGAAGTCCTAGGTGTTATGCTATTCCAGGTCATGTATTCAATTACCTCTCTCAGTGTCAAATCAAAATACACCAAACAATCTAAATTATTGATCAAGCAATTTAGAAGCAATAGATCCAATTTAGCACAAATAAATTGATGGTTCAGTTTGATAAACCACAATCTCAAAAATATAAGTTCAAACACGATTACATCATCCCTCTAAAATTATAGAGTTTAGCTCATGATTAAAGAAAATGAAATCCTAAGAATACAATAATACATCTTAGATATGAAGAAGTTAACAAAATAAGAACAAGAGTTGAGGGATCTTCTATTTCTAGATGATAGAGCCTCCAATCTTCTCCAAATTCTTCCCAAGATGCCCCAATCCTTCTTCTTGTCTTCAGTAGCTGTTTTCTTTGTCTTCCCAAAGGTTCCAAACTCCCTATTTCAAGCCCTCCCAAGGCTAGTGGTTTATAGCCCCGAGGAATTCGAAAGGGGTAGGTGAACATAGGTTTTTTCATTTCGGAAGGCCATGGCGCCCATCAACTCACCCGCACGATCGCACCCAGCCAAGTGGCGCCGCAACTTACTAGAAATTTTTCCGCCTGGCGCCGCACCACCGGGCGTTGAGCCGGGCGGCGCCCACATGCCTTCGCCCAAAGTGCGATTTTTCCTTATTTATACGTGATTTCTTCTTTCTTCAAGCCGCTTTTTCATCGTTTTCTTCATTTCTCGGCTACCAAATCAGATTGACTCTACATCGATTCTAATTGAAATACATTGACTCTTTAACGACTCTAAAAACACCCAAAATAAAACCAAATTCTACTCTAAAATACTCAAATAAGTTGGTAAAATACCAACTTAACAAATACCCCTAAACTTAAGCTATTGTTTGTCCTCAAACAATTATAACTCCAAAAATGAAAGACAAACAATACAACAACACAAGCAACTACAAAACTCCATAAACCAATAAAATTTGTCTAAAAACTCATTTCACTATCAATCAAGCATGCATTTTAACATTGTGATCAAAAGTGTTGAATATTCATGAAAATTCGCTTACATTATTCAAATTGATTTACGCAATCAAACGTTATCAAGATGATCCACTTCTATGTATCAAAAGATAATGACTACCGGATTCCATAAAGCTTGTTATTCACACTAATATCCACTAATCTAGGCTAATATAACACATGGATCAATAGGACTTCCAAAGATTGTAATGTGGCTTAGGCCGGGTAGGAAAATTTAGGATTAAGTGGCTCAACTCACCCAAACACACAATTACCTCTTCAAATCACCAATTGCCAAACAAAATGGCTACCTTCACTTTTGTTGAATTTTCAATTATTCTCCATTTACGAGCCTCTATTTTCAACATTTTTTTTCGAGACCCCAAACTTGATCTTTTGCATATTTTAACACATGGAGTTTCATTATTTCTTTTTCGGCAACTTCATGCGAGTGAACATCTACCTTACTTATCACATCCTCCTCAACCTTCAATCATTTTCAGGTGTAATGAAAGTGATGGATAATTAGGATTTTCACATGTAAGCTCAAGGTAAAAAATTGGTTGCCAAAGAACATGTTTAATAGGCTCAAAAGGGGACACTAGTGAAATTATATCGTACAAAGGTAGTCATTTTGGCTCTAGCTTATTCAAAGATGGCCTAAATCATTTCCTTATGTTATTTCACCTAGATTTCATCTCAATTAGTGATCAAACAAGTTCTAGAATCCGTGGGATCATACAAGCAACACTCGACTTCATTAATCATTTTCAAATAAGTTAATGTAATTATGCATGAATATGAAATCAATGAAG
>CM071926.1:143996498-144140400 GCA_016081115.2 Rehmannia glutinosa
CGACCTTTACCGTTCCATTACATTTGTTACTAGTTAAATCATTATTGGCTGATGAACAAGAAACATTTACTGACTAACGAATCACTTGTACAAATTTTGTAAAGATTTTTTGTTCTTGTAAATAATTTCACCATTTTTAAGTATAAGGCATTTTCTTTATTCAAGGAAAAACATAAATAATTTGAATCCATAAGAAGTTGGCTATTTCTTATCAAATTAAATAAGCCTTCAACTAAAGAGAACATTACTAAGAAGAAGAGTTACCAATTTCTCCATTTTCCAAAGGGCTTTTTCCACACACCATTGCGAACGCAGCCATACCTCTTAACGGCAGTGTTGGTAAAGTTCTCTCACTCTCCAGTGGCGTGAACATCCCGATCCCACGAGCCGGCTGGATCTTATTATTGTTACTATTACTTAATACCTACAAAAAGAGAATTCTTTTATTTTATAATTTTATGCAAGTCCGTAGGGGTTAGTGTTGAAGCCTTTGGGTCTCAAACATATCTTGAAAGGACTATTTCTCAATTTGCAATTATTAGCATAATGTCCAACTTTGCCACAATAAAAACAAGTGAGGTATTATAATTATTAACATATTACAAAAAGTCGGACGCGGATTTATTTTCTTAAAAGCTCTTTGAAATGGCTTGTAACCAACGAGTCCCAAATTTGGAATGCTCCCCTCTTTGTGCACTTACAAAAATTTTGTGACTTTATCTGGTGCTTATGTTGAAACGATGCACATCATTTTTCAAACATTCAATATCTTTTTGTGAAGCAGATTGCTGGAACTGCAGAGAATATTCTAGTAAAGTAGAGCATGGGCTTTGTAAATTAATAAATTGAATATTTTCTTTTAGCTGGCTCTTCTGGCCATATACTGATTTGTATTTAACAATTAAATTTTTGAAGCTCAGTGCAATTCATCAAATCACATTGCAAGTCATCAACTATATGGAGGAAGTAGAGAATTAGAGTGTGCCCTCATTGTTTCATAAATGCCTTGGCCGTGAGACTAGGTGTTGGTTTATAAGCTGCCTCATCGGTTGTTGAGTAGTTCATCCCCATGTTTTGACCTCCGCCATTTAGAAACCTTCTTTTGTAAAAAATATTATTTTCTTTGCTCCTCTTCATGTTTCAAATGATGTAATGAAGTGCTCAGGAGTTTCCGCATTTTAAAGTAAGCATTATCTGTTGGTTTCTTTATTTTTATTCACAAATTTTGCAAATTTTAAAACTTAAGTCACGATCTCCTCGTAGTAATCATCATTATCCCATAGTATGCATTATTGAAGAAGCGAGGCCTCTAGAATAATTTGCATACCGATTGATTATTCGCCGGATGGTTTGGAATTTTTCCTCTCGAGATAGGCTTATGGAGCTGAGTTGATTTCGACTAAGCTGTTCGAACTTGATATCTCAAGATTTTTGTGCCTCAGTGATTGCCGTTACTTTTTGGACCAAGAAGCGGAAAAAGAGCATTCAATACCTTAGTCACCTTGTCTTCTTGGAAATGACGAGCCACAAGGATTGACAATATTATCGGCTTTTCACTTCTATCTTGGAGATGTTTGTATCACTCATATTACGTTTGCAGTGCAACTATGTGCTGACTTTCTTAATTCCCTTCACATAGATTGTCTCCAATTTTTTCCCAAACCTCATGTGCCGACCTTATGCCTCTTGTCACGATTATTGCACTCGGTGGGCGGTAAGAGAACAATCTGAAAATATTTAGGCATGTTTAGAAAGCTTTTGTCGTTTCATCAAACTCCTTGAAAGGTTTAGGAGCGAGAGGTGCAAGTATCCAGTTTCCTTTTTGTTGTTGGTTGATCGCTCCTTCAATGACCATATTCCATCTCAGACGCGCCTTGTGAAGCCTCCCTCTGATCTTTCAAAAGCTCAGCTGGTGGAAATTTGAAAAATCGAATAGTGGTGGAGAGCACGGTAGTGGGCGCCGGTGGTGAGATGAAGGCATCATTTGTAGCCATGGATCTTTCCTCTTTATAGGAGCAGGCTAGCAAAGAAGTTTGAAAAACAAATGCTACTTGTAAGTCAGTGGCTGCAATAATCTAGAAGGTGAATAGATTATCCCAGGTTTTTCAGTTTTGCCTCTTTTCGAAAAACTTCGAGCAAAAGATGAAATGTTAAATGCGGAAGAAGCCAGTAGCTTACGTCGATTTATAGTAGTTCCAGCCCACCTGGGGCCTAATCTACCGCGGGATGTATATCGGATGGATTTCAAAGAAAAAGAAAAGATTTTATTAATTTGCAAAAATTAATACAACGCATGAGGTTACCACGACCCATAACCCGCGGCGCCCGAGGAGATTGCCACAACATAACACAACATCTTGAGGATTACCACTGCAACCTGCTTACAACACCTTTGAAGATTACCACAACCTTCATTTTTATCACCCTAGATCACCCAGAAGTGTATTCTTACTACAAGAATACTGCGGATGTCTTGTGTTGAATGATGACCAAAATCAAGATTACAACTTCAGTAATGATTGAAGCAGTAGGTACAAGTGTAAATGTCGAGATATAACTGAACCTCAAAATTTGTGCAAGTGAAAGTGCTTGAAGCTAATACAACAAGATATATGAAAATGTTTTGTTGCTCTTTGTTTGTATAGAGTGTTGTGTCTTGTTGCTTGAATAAACCTCTATTATTTATAGGAGAGGACTTGGCTTTCATTTTCAGGAGGGCGTTAGCTCTCCGTGGGGAGTGATTTCTTTGCAAAAAGAAACCATTAAAATGGTCGATAGTTATTTAAATCAATCCCACAAAAAATAAAGGAAAAGGTATCACGAAAGCAGCAGCGGATAGTTTGTAGATAAAGCCTGAGGTATTGATGCATACGAAATAGAAGATTTGAAAAACACATTGAAAAGTACAATGACGAAGCGGCCGTCGACGTTTGTGGCCGACCGGTCGACCGCGTCTCAGCCATGGTCCCCCTAAGCGAAAATGCAAGGTCACGAAGTTTGCAGCTGAAACTGACCGGTCTCTTGGGTCGGCGGAATTAAATACCGTCGACCACAGGCGTAGAATTAGGCCTTTGATCCCGTTCACCTCGGAGTTCATTTTACGTTTCAAGCATTGCTCGGTGCGGGTTGCTAGAGACGGCCCAGGTGGAAGCCACTGAGGCAGAAATGTTGTCCAATTTTTATCGAGCGCTCTGAAATACTCAGTAATGCAAGAAACATTTTAAATAGTCGGAGTATTTGAACAACATTGGGGACATTGTTTTGGTTTAAAAACTCATTTAACAAAATGCGTCAAAATCATGATAAAAAACATTTGTATCTAGCAGTATAACATATAAAATGTATATATCATATTTTTGAAAATAGGACACATATACATCGACACACTAAACATAATATGAGATAAGTAGATACCGCCACCAAGCGTGGTGCTCCGTAATAGCGTTTACAAAGCCATATATTCATTGATTTATGATTGAAATCTTTTGGCTTTTGTACTACAAATTTGATTATTTTGCTAATTCGAGGATACCGTACGTAATTTCGAAATTAATTTGATTTACCTACACTGAATCATACGTTAGATTAGTCGGATCATCTTTAGATAAGATTGACTTCAATGCTCAAATTAGTGAGATCGATAATAAAGTCAGCGAAAAGTAAACTCAGCAACTCGAGAAAAAGAAGTTGAAGTTAATATGATTTCTTTTAGTTTTTTTATGCGGTTTATTCACTTTTGTTAAGTGACCCGTCCACTTTTTTGTGTTTTGGCTCTATTTATATGCCTGAAAACAAATTCTAACAAAATAATTCCAAAGAAATAAGAAGCGCATTGGAATTTTAAAATTATGTTCGATCTTATATTATACCGTTGGAAAATTCAGTAGTGGCTCGCTGTTGAGTATTTCATGTTTGGAATTTTAAATTCCAACGAAATTCAACACCACAATGTCTTGTTGGAAACTTTCAATAGTGATTCCAATAGTAATAATAGACCATTGGAAATCTTATTGGAATTTTAAAAATTCAACAGAAATTCACGCTCCTTCTAGAGTATACCATTAAAAATTCCAGCAAAAATTGAGCGGTAAACCAAGTGTTTGGAATTAATCATTTATATTTGGAGTTTTAAAATTCATCTATTATGTTGTTGAAAAATTTCCAAACACAGAAGTTCTAATATAGTTGGAAAATTTCTATAGGGGTTAAATGATTTGATAGTATAATCACGTATCAATAAAATGTCTTATATACGGGTGATAATATTAAACCATGGTTCATTAATAATAAGCGGCTTGGGACAAATTGATGATGGGTGACTCTTTGGAAAGATTAAAGATATTAGATAATACGATAAATTGATTGAATATTCGATGAATATATACCGTTGGACAAATTCCAATAGTATAATTCCATTGGGAATAACTGCGTTGGGAGTTTTTCCAACAATTAAGTATATTTCAATGAATTACAACTTTCTTGTTGGAATATTGTGGAAAATGTTGAAGTTTTAAAGTTCAGCAGGTTATATATTCCAAATGGATAAACGCTTATTGGAAACTAGTTTGAATAATTTTCGTTGGAATTTCACTATTAAAATGACCATTTTACCAACGATTCATTTTATGTTGGAATTTTCGTTAAATCGATAATTCCTAACGGTAATTATTAAGTCAAGCGATTTTTCCTTGAATTTCTCGCCTTGTTTTCTTATGCAGTGGAGCCTTCTTAAAAGCTTCCGGGGCCAGGTTGCGGCCCAAGTCCATTGAGCGATATGTAAAATCGGGCCAGCCGGAACAAATATTAAAAAACCTTAGGCGGCTGTTCCCTTCATTGCTTGACCAAAATATATTCTTACATAACTAAAATGTGTCTCGGGTCACTCCGAACCACGCCTCAGTAGAAATTTAAGTAATCCGTCGATTTGGAGCCTATAATAACATGTCCCCAGCCACGATCCGATCTCGGCTGGTTAGACATACCTCAAGCGGAGGCAAAATTGCCAACTATAGCTCTGCCGATTGCGTGAAATATATATTATATTAGCGAAGGCTAGGAGCCCGTGTGCCCCTTCTTTTGGATTATAATAGTTTATAGCAGAATTTTTTAAAAAGTATCTAGTTTACATGGTTTTGTTTTATTTTTCTGACCTCTTTGCACCATTTTCGCGTCAATTGAGTCATCACTCATTTTTGTGTATTGGCTACCTTTAGCTGCTTGTGTGTGTGTGGCATATATCTGAAGAGGCGTGGGCTAAATTTGTGTGACAGCACGAGCCACCCAGCCCGATACTTTTAGAAAAAAAAATTTTTAGTTAAATTTTTAAAAAATTTTGTTATAATTGTATTGTTTTTAATGGATTTTATCCATTTTTGTTATTTGGTGTATCGGCCCACCTACTGTCATTTAGCTCATGCACTTGTATATATATATATATATGTGTGTGTGTGTGTAGAGTGTGTGTAATATGTTAGACATGAACACATAATATGAGTGTCAAGATCATGAGTATCCACATCTATATTGGTTAATAAATGTGATCAGCAGTATCAATTTCATATAGGAGACTCTAAGTTGGGAAATTTATTGATCTCTGCAAGTGGATAGGCTAAAGTGAATGCCCATTTGGGGTCACCATACAGTGGATGTATTGGCAAGGGTCATGTGCGAGAATAGTTAGCTACCATTTGAGCAGCATGGGCAAATCCTCAAAGTTATGTTGGGTCCAACGTAGCGGAAAGTGGCGCATACTTGGCATGTTTAGTAATTTGGAGAGTGTTCCGAAGGCTTGGGCAAATTAAGACACGTCGCTTGACAATTCAAATAATATACATTTGATGGAATTTGGTTTGTGGAAAAATGGAGAATTGTTGACCGATTTTGGAGGCGTTGAAATATTTAGAGTGGTTTAATTAGTGAAAAATAGAATCGAATTATTTGTAAAAATTCTCTTGTGAGTAGATAAGAATAGCGTTTGGAATTTTCCAAATCCAATTTCGGATGAATGAGAAAATTATCTTTAGGTGGCCAACTTAGCCCAAGAAAATTGTATGAAAAATGGAAAATATGGGAAGGAGAAATCTTTGTCGCATGAAATGAATAGCAAAGTTTGCTTTCCAGTGTCAATCCCAAGTTGGACTATTGGGTTTGTGGGAGGTTTTTTTTTTTTTTAAGAGGGAGTCTGCGGACACATATCTTTATTGGGTTTGGTTCCAAAAAACAACGTGTGCTTGGCACGCCACCGCTCGCTGCTGTGTGTCGGCACAGGTCCGAGGAGCTTGGGCTTAGGCTCAAGGCTGGGAAATTACTTATATTTTGGACCAAATTTATTAAACTTTTAAAATTAATCAATTATTTTAATTAAATAATTAATTATCAAGCGTAGCCAAGTGCGTGGCGGAGCGCCTGGGAGAGCGATGGCGTAATTGATACCGTCTGCTTGTAGTGTCTCTTGTGACAGCATACGATGCATTGGGGAAAACAGCAGGTCATTTTGCTTGTGAGCCTTATGTCTTTTAGACATGTGTCATTCCGTATTCCTTTGTCTTTTTATCATCTGAAGCCCTGAGATGAAATAACACGAAAATGTCGACTACAATAATCGAGTCATTGCGTCACGCATGTGACATCGCTGGATTAAGGAATTGAAAGCCTTAGACGCTTCACGTTTGCTATAGTTTTGACTTTTGCAGAATCTTTCTTAGTCGAAGCAGAGATAAAATCGATTGTATCTTAGGAATGTTTCTGCAGAAACATAAGCAGATACGAACATCTTGCGAGATATTATACATCCAAATCTGATTTACTCGACTAGCCTAAATTTACTACACTTAGCCATTTCTCGAAAACAATAAACCAGCACTTCTGAAAAATGAATTATCTAACCACAAATTTCAACGCGTACCAAAGCGTCATTATAAATAAGTATTTAATGGCGCTTTTTAAAAAAACATTGTAAATTATAAAATTAGTGATGATACTTACTAGAAGCGTTGGCATTTATGCATGACACTTTTATTGAAGTGTCAATATCTTGTCGTGCAAACAACGCAAGTATCACGATAATTCTGGTACTTCCGTTTTTTCATTTGTGTCCTTATAATAGTAACATTGAAAGTCAATATACAAAATTATTGTTTTCTTTCCTATTTATAGATATTTTTTATTTGTTGTCAAAATTTTTTTTAAAGATTTACTTTTGCTTTCGTGTTTGTGTCATTAAAATGTGACATTATTAAAAAGCATAAAATAGATGACATTTTCTATTTTACTTACACATTTTTATTTGTCACCAAATTTTAAAACTTACTACACTTTTTATTGTTTTTGTGTCATTAAAATGACGACAACATTAAAAAGCGTCACAAAAGAAAAAATTGGAATATCTATCACTGTTGAAAGATTATGGGAAGTGTTGAGTGAATTTGAGGGTTAATAAATAAAGTTGTAATTTATATATTCGCTAAGAAAACAAATATATTCAAAATGAGCCAAAAATTAAATATTAAGTTTAATTTTTTTTAAAACTCTAATAAATCAGTTCATCTTTAATAAAAAAATTTCCTAAAAGCTAAGCGAAAATCGTCTCAATTGTAGCCTTTAATAATTTTCAAAGCGTATGGCGACTTTAAAGGCGCTTGATAGCATCCTTAAATATACTTTTAAGCGTAAAGCCGAAACCTTCTTTAAAAATATATTAAATCTTTAGTGTTCTTGTGAGAAGAAAATAAGCATCACATAATGGTAGCATTTTGATAAAAAGTGTGGGGAGGCTGAGATTTTCATCAGCGACTTAATCACGTATATTTTAGTGACATAGAATTAACAACCTGGCACAAGCGCACCGCGTGGGTAATATCTTTTTGACACTAATAAGCATCACTTTAGTGAAAATTTTAGCAATCAACCAAACTGCAATTTTTTGGTGCCCTACCAATAACATTTACCTGTTGAACTCTTTCCAATTCTAATTTAAATATGAATTAAACAATATTAAAGAAAATAAAAACATTTCTGTTTGGGTTAAATACATAAAAGTAAAAACACATAATGTATCGGAATACATATATAACTTGCCATTGCATAGGATAGCAAGAAGAAATTATATATAGCGATTAGCATTAAATTGAAAAACAAAATCAATATTAGATAATATAACAAAAATGTATACGTGTGTTCTCAACTAAGGATGTACTTATTACGGGTTTGGCAATCAGGACCCCCTTGTAAGAAAAATCAAGACTGGGACACCCCTTTGTCTCTGGAGCCACTCACGCCACTGCTCCCAGAAATGTCATCTGTAGTCTGGACGATAATTTTTTAATTGCAATAATTTTTATTTTTTGCATTTATGGTCAAATTTTCAAAACTGACCCAGATGCTGATGGTTTGACAAAAAATAAATGTAATTGTGAAATTTATTATAAATACATTTAAATTTAGCTCTTTTTTATTAGGAATATTTTTTTAAAAATAAACTACTATTAGGATCTTTTGCAATAGTACTCAAAATAATACTCAAAATAAATATTCAAATTACAATATTATACAAGATTTTTAAGAAATAAATTACAATATTAAAGATGGTATATTTAGAAATTAAATTTAAAATCAATATGTACTCAAATATAAAAGTAAATATTAAATATCTAAATACATATTAAAATTATAATAAATGTCTGGCGAAAGTAGTGCGGGTCTGATAGGCGGACGCCCGCTCGAGCGGATTTTAAATTTTGGGCTGGGACTGAGCTGGCGGTCTAGACCATACGGGTGAAACAG
The DNA here is from genome assembly GCA_016081115.2 of Rehmannia glutinosa. Classification (NCBI taxonomy): domain Eukaryota; kingdom Viridiplantae; phylum Streptophyta; class Magnoliopsida; order Lamiales; family Orobanchaceae; genus Rehmannia; species Rehmannia glutinosa. The sequence continues at coordinate 144,005,280 of CM071926.1, forward strand.
TTTGATAACCCTTATTTAAATGTACGAAATTTGATATGTGATAACAATTTCCCCCATGGAGCAGCATAGGAGCCTGATATCAACGCTATAGAATAAATGGGTTTTGGGTTTTAGAAACATGATTCTGATCTAACTTAAATGTATACGACTAATAAATATGTTGAGTTGATCACAGCTTTGCGAAATAACATATGTGCACATTTAATGAGTTTGTGATACAAAACTATTATTTTGCCTATGATATTTTAATTAATTATTGAATAATTTGACAGTATAATTGTTGGTGCAGGGTGTCTGATGTGTGTGTAAATATAATTCAGGTTGAAATATAACTTTTCAGTTCATATGTTCCATATACATAGATGTGTATTCAAAATTTTAAGCCTGTGTCATTTCATGCTCAGTTTGAGTGCTTGAATAGATGGGCAGGCCAGGTGATGAGTCTACTGCCGAATAGTTAAAGATTCTGGCGTTAGCGGTTGATATTTATGCTGTTTAACTTTGAGCCTCAAACCCACAGCGTCATAACGCGATCACAGTTGCTGCTGGTGGACATAGCAAATTATCATTGTAGCTATTATTAACAATGAGTCAATTTGTGTCAAATTGTTCATCACAGGCCGTAATTAAGATTGTAAAGTCGGTGAAATTTGGATCGTTTAGACCGATGGATATTAGACCATTTTTGCCATATAAGTATTAACATTTTTAAAATAGTGGTAAAGAAGTTTTATTTAAACACACGTTTTGATCAAATATGATTAAAAATATATAGTTATTACTTTCAGAAAAAAAAAAAAGGTGGATCTGAATTGGGGATTTGCAGGTGTGTGAATACAAAATTGACACCAACAAAACTCATTTATACTAATGAGTACCTTAAATGGGATAGATTTGGGGTAGGTCAGGTATTACTCAAACCCATTTCCAAACCATAGCCAAAAGAATTTGAATTCGACAATTCACAAGCAATTACATTTTAAATACGATAATAAATTAAGCAGATTCTACTCTATCATTGAACTTAGTTTAACACTCTTTTTGAAGTATTCTAATGCACACACGCTTCAAATACACATTGACTCAATACAATTCGAGTAATTATCGTATGACTAAAATTGTTTTGTACAAATAAGACTGAGTGCTTATTATAAGCATTTTGCGCATTAAGCTATCAGTTATGTCTTTTCTTTTTGTAATAGTCATAGATATTCGATCTTTAATGTTCCTTTTGCTCCCAGATGAGTCATCAGTGAACTGAAGTATTTTACATCATTTTCATTTCCAACATCAGAGCTTATCTGTCACTTTATGCTTTTTATTGAAATGAGAAAAGCCAAAATAAAGGTTGTTTGTTAGGACCCTGAGGCTGGGAGACTCCCAGGACCAAATGCAATGTTATTAACATGCTTGTACGGCTGCTGGCTTTCTATACCACTTTGTTCGGCACCTCAATAAGTTTGCTTTTTCGAAACTTTATGCACGTATAGCAAATTCCCAACTTTCAGCCCGGCAAATCGAGATATTTACGGAAGCGAAAATGATGAAGAAAATGCAATATGGTTTGTATGGGCGAAATGTGGCTGCCTTTCACGGAGCAGGGAAGATTAACAAAATTATTTTGTGGAGAAGTCAATGAAAAATGTTCAAATGGTGGGCTAGAACACAAATGAGGCCCGGAAAAAATGAATATATCGATCTATTAGGATTTAGGGTAGAATAATTTGATTATATAGAATTGGCAAGGGAAGTAGGTCGTTGATTTTTGTCGCTGCTTACCACGATACGTTTACATTATTCTTATCTTTGTTTTTCTTTCACTGTAATTCTGCTGTTTATTATTTTTTGATTATTTTTATTTTTTCGTTTTTAATTCTGCATTATTTATATGTTATATAAGTTGTTTGATATTGTTTGATTTGTTTTTTGTTGTTTAAAATATTCTTCGATGTTCCAAAACAAACAACCTATTTTATCTTATTATTTTATTAAGTATATTATTTTAATACATTGTTTCTATTGTTTAGGTGTTGTTTATAATATTTTTAATGTTGTTATAATAATTTTTTTGTTGTTTTCATGTAGTGTTCAGAAAGCATGAAATACAATTCTCTCTTTTTAAAACTATTTTGATATTATTAACTTAATGTTTTTAAATATTTTCAGTTTGTTTTTGGGTTGTTTTAATCTCTTTTGTGTTGTTCTAGATGTTTTAACATTTGTTTATTAAGTTTTCGATGTTTAAATACAATTTTTACTTTTTTACTAAAGCATGTGTGGCTGTGTTGAAGCAAATGTTGAAGCAAGCGCTGTAAAAATGTCAGAATTTTAAGTGGAGCGTATTGTTGTGTAGGCGGGCGTAAATTTAGGTAAAATTATCTTGAAAGCGTAGCGTTGAAGCAAAAAATGTGGGTATTTGTGTCTTTAACAACTTAAATAAACCCAAATTAAATCAAGTTCCGGTCGTAAGATTAAAAAGCCCATAAAAAATCAGCAATCTGCATATGAATCACGATTCTCATGTGTGAAATGTTCGCGACTTATTGAGCAGTTATCAATTTCAAGTTATCTGGCTTATTCAAATTTGTGAGAACCAACTTGATCGTCCCAACACTAGTTTCTGTAATGTAGGTGCTAGGTAGTGACCCAATCAACAATATACTATTATACGAATGTCATATAAAACAAAAGAATTGTACATGAGATCTCTTGTGATACGGCAGATAAATACTACATGTACAATAACAAAATCTTATTATACGCGTGAAATCCGTGTATGTATTAAAACATTGGAATGGAATGAAATGTATATATGCATCTTATTATCAAATTTCATTTTAGACCAAAGAAAATATATATAGTATAACATCAATGTGTATTGAAAACATTAATATGCATATGTAAGTTGAGAAGGCCCAAGTGCCACATAAATTTCAACCATTTTTTTTTTTGAGAATAAATTTCGCCACTCGATATGCATAGTGAGGGTGGAGAAATTATTAGAAGTCACATGAAAAGGAAAAAGACAACCATTCTCTCTCTTTCATAAATAAATAAGAAAATGACAATTTTGTCCCTACTCCAACTCGTGTCTAAATTTGGAGCATTAATTGCTACCTCATCCTCCTTTTTCACATCTCCTACATGTCATACTAAACCAAAACAAAAATTTATACTACTTAATTGAATTTATCGTACATGGTACAAATCCCCAATATATGGTTTTATTTGGTTGGCTTGATGGTTGTGGGTTCTCCAATTATTTTAAAAAAAAAAAAGAAATTATGCCCTTCCCCAGGCCCATAAACTCACTACAATAACTCAAAAAATAGTTTTAAAATAAAAGAGCGTAATGATTATAAATCATTGTGAGATCACTAGACAACTAAATATGTTTATTATAATAGTTGGAAACCTTTAACTTCAGGCATACCAAATGTAGTGATCTAATGTGAGTGCTGTTTTTAATTTTTTTACAGACAACCACATACTGAAACAAGAAAATATTTCTTGCCAACCAAAAATTTACAATCTTTTTAAAAAGCCCTTAACATTGTTCATTGTACTGTGGAAGCGGGGACCAAAGTAAATATTAGTACCATCATCCTTTTCAGACCATGAGGTGCGAGCGGCTAATGTGTTCAGTCATATAGCATGGTTTTGTAGTGATTGTACTTTGTCTCAAGCTTTGTCACTTCTTCTACTTGAACTAAGAAAGCCATTTCATCATGATCATCATTTGAACCTTTATGTATGAAAAAAGTTAAAGAGATTCGCCACTGATTCCCTAGGAGACTGTGTTTATACTTTTGGTTGTTTAGATCAATTTTTTATGGAATTTAATTTAGAAAGTAATAATATGTTCTTGTTTTTTAATAAGTTGGGAGTCTCCTTTTGTAGGAGGGGCAGATAAATACAATAATGGCTTCAAGAATCACGAGTTCGAACATTATCAGCCTTTGTATAATGGGATAAGAGGGTTAGTGATGCGGCGAGCTGGTAGTGGTAATATAATTGCTTCAACTTTGTGTAGTATGACATTTTTATATGGGGAACACAGAAAATATCATGCGATTCAATTATTATGCATAAATAGTATGAAAGGCTTTTTTTGGGATGTAAGGTATAGTTTAGAAGTATGGCAAAAAAGGAAATAACATATTTTTTCATATGTTACGTTTAGTAGTTGAAAATAGAAACAATTAACAATTCATAAAAATAACACACTTTTGAAACTGTAAGCTCTTCTTTTTTTTTTTTTTTTTTTTTAAAAGTTTGTAAGTTAATTGAATTACATTTGGAAATTTGGTTTGATAAAGCGGGCGTCGACCCAACTTTGACCAAATTTTCGGTGGCTAAAATTAAGTGTGAATTGTTAATCTACCTTTCAGTGAATGTTCGTAGTATTTTTATTCTCAAAACCAAATTTCGGTGATGAGTGAAATTAATACAGTTGGCCACGTGAATGGGCATAGTTTATCTCACAGTATAAATCTTTAGGGGGTGTTATTGGTTGGATATACTATAACACAAGTGTATGATCACAAAGGGCATGGTTGAGACAGCCACTTTGGGCTCGGGTTGGTTCCCAGTTAGTTTGTAACTTGAAAATAGGCAGCCCAAAATTCAAATGTAGCTGTTGGGCTGACAAGATCTAGACATTGGAATTAATACAGGTTAAATGTGTGGTGAATCTACAGACATTGGAAGTGTCACGGGTTCGTGTGCACTTTTGGGTTGTAAACTCCTGAGTAGTGGTCATATGTAGATGCTTTGTAACTCGTGGGAGTTACGTATGGTTAAATGTCACTTTCTTGTCTTTAATTCACACAGTGTGTTGGAAATGATGTTTATATAAGTGTTAGGCGTTTCTTTGCCTAGGGGTTAGAATGAGTAGATGAAGTCGGTCTGCGAAAAATCGCATATCTGCATATTTTGCAAGTGTCTGGTGCGCAAAAACGTGTCGTAACTTTTAGAAGAACATTTTCAAGAACACTTGTACAACAAGTGTCCGGTAACTTGATTCTCGTCTTCGAGTTCGAAAGGTGCTTTGTGTGGGTGGTGCTCACGTACCTGTGAGAGGTTGGCCGTTTTTATCTTTGAGGACATTACGTCAAGCCAGTGAGCACTGGCCAGAAACGTGTTTGTCTTGCGGATAGAGTTACACTTTCGGCTAGAACTTTTGTTTCCAAGTTACCATCGATTCATGTGCGGAGTTGGAATGGACACCGAAACGTGTGAGATTGGGTTTTACATTTAACGTAATTTTATGTTACGCTTTGTAAAGCCATCTTGAAGGCTTTAGTTGTAACCTATTATTGCAGTATCTGACAATCGCTTAAGAAAATAATTATGCGCTTCCACGATGCGGCGAGGAAGAAGCTTGAGCATTGAAAAACAGTGATGAATCGGCGGAAGACGCGCGAACTAGTTTAACGGAATTATTTATTCTTTAAAAGCAGCTAACGTTTGAAGCCGCGGGGCTAGAGTTGATAATTTCTATGTAAGTAACTTTATCTTTTAAGGGAAACTTGGTTACGCTCTTTGTATGTATTGTGGTTTTGAACTAAGGATATTTTCCAAAAGGTTCATGTTTTGAAAAGAAATCACGAAATGAGGATGTGATTCGAGGTTCGTTATTTCTAATTTTTGATTAAAAAATGGATGATTCAAGAATCCAAAAATTTGTTGAAACTAGTCCAAAGTTTCTTGATCCACCATGATATTCGTAAGGAAGATGTTGTTTAACCAAAATTCCAAACGGTTTGCATCAAGCAGATGTTGTTACTAGAAAATTTTCATAATTCCTAAATGCATAATCGAAGGACTTCGATTACCGGGAGCTGTTCAATTGAAAATCGAAGAAAGCAATCACGAGGGTCTAAAGCTAAATCCATGGAAGTCTAGCAGACTCGAGTAAATTATGTTGAATACTTTTTAAGAATTTAACGATCGAACGATCTGGGGGTAATGATTACACACTTCTTTTGTCTCACTTTGGCTTTCAGCCACTTTTGACATTTGGGGTTGGGTGTAAAGTGTTGTCTCGAGGTGTTGTAACACCAAAGAGTTTACATTGTACACACGCTCTGGGTAGTTGTTGTTGAGGTGTCAGCTGTAACACCGTAATCAGACACTCGAAAAACATTTGGCAGAAATGTTGCAAAAAGTGTCGAACACCAAGGCCACGTAATCCGTGAGGTCTCAAGTGTTGAAGCGTGTGACAACATCTAAAGTCACAACTCGCTGTTAAATGGTTCGACAGGAATCTTAACAAGGTTCCTAAATTTGTTTGAACGAAAATTTAACGATATTGTCAGGGAACGAAGTTCTAACGGTTTTGTAACACTTCGTGAAAAGATTTTCCTAATGCTAATGAAAAGACCAGTGAGTTGTGTAAGTTCGGCGCAATCCTGAGGTTGAACAAAGAAACCCAATATACGGGGAAGGTGCTTAATCTCACCCGCATACCACATATTGAATAAAAATCCCACTTAAATGGAAATAGCACTTTACGAATTGTGGAAAAATCGTAGTTTTCTTATAAATACCTTAAAGTGTGGGGTGTTTGGCTAAGGTTGCAATATTTCTGAACCAAAGCAAGTTAAAACGGGTCCTAAAACGGTCGATTGGTTATGTACTTAACAAGAGGTGCATATCGCTTTATGGTACATAAGTCGTAAAATCCTCGGAAATGACAGCTTGGTACCATAATTGAGTCATTAGGAATGTCGTATTCTTTGAGAATATTTATCCTTCAAAGAAAGTAGATAAATGGAAGTTGGTAAAGAAACGACCGTATGCAGATACTTCGATGAGGTGTTGAGGTGTTACTTTCGTGTTATAACATCCTGGAACAGATGTTGGCCGGCTTGGGCGCCGCCGCAAGTTATAAACATCCGAACGACATTTGCACAATGTACACCCGCCGGCCACACTTGAAAAAATGAAGGTTCAACACCAGCAGGAAGAACTCGAGACGAAGTAAGCAGGCCTACATTTCTGTTCTTTCGACCTGACTTCTCTAATATCGGGATGTTGGGGCGGGTGAGCCAAAATCGATTAAAGAAGGTTTCCTAAGAGTCCGTATGCTCCGCTCCTCGGAAAGAATCAATCAATAGTGAAATCGAGTCCATTCTGCAAAATCATACATGGGAGTTGGTTGATCTCCTCACGTCATGCCCTCAGGGACGTCAGCGATCCCAAAGGCTAAGCATAAAAACGATGGAACTATTGAGCAAGATATAGCACGCTTGTAGCCAAAGTATTTAAAAACAAAGAAGTATATGACTTCTTTGACACTTTCTATTCTCCCAGAACGAGGATTACGTCTATGGGGTGTTCTCGCGATTGTCGCTTTGCACACAATATGAGATTCATCGATGGATGTCAGATCGGGCAAGCCAATGGAGAAATAGATGCCAAATCTATACGAACAACCTGGCGGTTTGTTGCACTCGCCGCAAAAAGAAGGTGTGCAAGCACATAAGATCCTTAATGGACCGAAACAAGCTTCAAAACAATGGCATCTTTAGTTCGGGTAAACACGACGTCATTAAACGGGTTTAAAATTAACGAAAACAGTGATAAATGCGTGATATGTCAAAGGACATCAAGCATTTGTCATAGTTTGTCTACACGTAGACGCAGTAGTTAATCATGGGCGTGAGTCATGGTACTATCATGGACACTAAAAGAATGTTAAAGAGAAACTTTGACACTGGCGATACGGGAATACCAACATTTGATCCTGGATAAAAATCAAGAAGATTCATGACGGAATTATCTTGTCACAATCCCACCATGTGGAGAAAGTGCTCAAGAAATTCAATGCTTTTGACAATTCATCACAAAAAGACGCCTATCGATTATAGTGTAAAACGTTGTTAACGGTTAGAACAAATGCTCACGATGAATACTCACGACATAAAATTGATGTACACCAATTGTACACGCCCCAGACTTGGCTTATCTCGTAAATATGTTGAGTAGGTTCACGAGCAATCCAAGCCACTTGAAAGCATTGGAAAGCTTAACCAAGGTGTTAAAATACTTGAAGTATACCTTGAGTATGCTATACTACTCGGAGATATCCCATCGCATTTCAAGGATATAGTGATGCTAGCCGATTTCGGATTCGAAAGATTCTTATTCCAGTAAATGATTACATATTCACCATTGAGTGAGGCGATCGTGGAAGTCCACGGCAAACGTATAGCCCGATCCACCACGGGAATCGTGGCTTACTTTATAACTTTCGGGACAAAGTCGGTAAAGAACAGAAAGGCTTCAAACTTTTCGGGAAGATATTCCATGTTAGATGGCTTCGCGCTTTTTAGCGATGATTCACCGCGGATAGCCAAGTTGGCCACATGAAGGGCACAGCAAAGATATAACGACAAGTCTAGCATATTTGTCGAGACACAATACCGTTGGGGACAGCCTGATCTTAAATGGTTGATGTCAATCGACCATGTAAAGTCAAAAGACACTGGGCAAACTTCTTTGACGCAGCGATCAATCGAGTATCAATCATAAAATGTGAGGGAAACGGGCTTAAAGTCCACAAAGTAAAATAACCATCATAGTGGTAACCCAACCATGATGATCGAGATCCCAAGAACTTGGTTCAACGGGAAAACTAAGCTGCGAAGCGTTATGTTGTAACACTGAACAATGTTTCCAACCCACCCCTGTGAGAGCAACGCCGTGTTGTCAAACACACCGCAAGCTTGTGGCGATGCTAAGTCATTTGACTTTTAATGATTCCCTACACTCGTTGAGGTTGAGTATGGTGATACTTGATAGAGATCACCTATGTAAAGCCGAGAGTGCTGGAAGTGCCGCTTCAAAGCAACATCTTATGAATCCAAAGTGGTGTCTATGACCTAAACGGACACAAAACATGAGAACATGAGGTGTTGAGACTCATCGTGTTAATGCTATTGTCTCGTGATACACCGTGATGAATAATTCAAAGCATCGCATCCACTAGCCGCCAGAAACTCCGATAGTATTAACTACTATGGTTCAAAGCCACAAGCTACCTTTCCTACGTCACAGTGTCAACAGATTCATGCATGCATTAATTTCCACTCATGTGGGGATTGTTGGAAATTTGGTTTGATAAAATGCAAGGCCGACTTGACTTTGACCAAATTTTGTGGCTAAGAATTTAATTCCGAGGAATTAAATTCAGAATTATTAATCTACCTTGACAGATATTCGTAGCATTTTTTATTTTCTTTCAAAAATAGAATTTCTGGATGAGTGAGAAATCAATACACGGTTGGCCACGCCGAATGAGCATAGTTTATCCTAGTATAAATACTAGAAGGTGTTATTGGTTGGATATACTATAACACAAGATATGATCACAAAAGTGGCTCAGACCTGACCGACTTCTCGCTCTACTGTGCTTTAGTTAATTTTGTAACTTGAAATGGGCTTGGCCCAAAATTCAAGTAATCAAGGCCCGATTGAATCTGTGACATTCGAGGTGTCCGTGTTCATGTGTGTGGATGAATCTAGACACGAAGTGTCCAGTTCATATTTTCTGAGTTTGTAACCCTCAAGAAAGGGTCATATGTAGGACTTGTAACTCACGGAGTTACATACGTTAAATGCCCACTCTCTTAATCTTTAATTCCCTACAAGTGTTGGAAATGATGGCTTTATATGTTGTTAAAGCGCTTTTCGCTAAGGGTTAGAAGGAAGAGATTTAAGTCGATACATAGAAAAAAATCGCTTATATCCAGCATATTTTTCAAGTCATGCCGATGAAAAGTGTCATAACTTTTGAAAACGTTTTCAAGAACACTTCCTTCCTCGCAGACTTTCGTGTCAAATTGCTTTATTTTTTAGCTTCACCACAAGTGTGTACGCGCAAGTATATAGAATAGGGTTAGCAAGGTCGAATCCACGAGGGATTAATAAATTAATATACTAAGTATGATTATAATAAATTTTTATTTTATCTAAATGATCGAATCGCGGATGGATTGGTTTTGTTAATACTAAAGCATAAATTAATCCTAAAATAACAAAGAAAAAAATTGATTGAAAGATCAGAAGTATGGATGAATGGATTTACGGGTTATGGTTTCAGCTTAATATCACCCTTTATTATCGCATTAATCAAACCGAGTTAAACGATTCTTCTCATGGCCAATCACCAAAGTAATTTACCCTCTCTCGAGATGTATGTAAAAAGCGTTGATTGGAATATCTATGCTAGCATTTCTACTCAACATGAGATATCCAACTCCCAAAAAGTTCAAAAGATTATAAGGTCTCACAAATATTCACAGACTTCTCAATCATGCAATCTATTTGTGTCAGTACTCAAGATCTGGAAGATTGAAACCTCATCGGTTAGAATTATGAATCAACACATCAAACAAGTTTAAATCAAAGACCTTTTGATAAAAACATGAATTAAAGCAAAGTACTTGAATAGAGTGGAAGAAAACATTAACTTCAATTATTATTAATCATCAAATAAAGCATTTTGTTAACCTACTCCCAAACCCGAGAATCGCAAAGTGTTTAAATACCAAGCATTGAAGATAAACAATTGTGGAAAATCTATTCATAATCAAAAATCTAAACTAATTGAAATAACGATTTGAACGGAATGAGTGACTGGGATGATGACGATTCTATCCATCTTCGACCGGGTGTGGTTTGCTTTGATCGATCCTGGCGAAGTTTCCATGGAAATCGCTTTTCTTCCTGGTTTCTAGGGTAAAAACAGCGTGTCCCCGTTGTGGCCGCCCGGGTCTATTTGTACTTCATTTGGGTCGAACTGGTGGAAAACGGATCAAACTCGCTTTTTCCCGCAGTAGAGGAGAACGGGGCCGTGCCACATACGACCGCACGACCGTGTTGAGTCCGCATTTAATTATTCGTGCGGAGGAGGCACGAGCCGTGCATGCGATGGCACCTGGCCGCCCGTGCCGGGTAGCCGAACTCGAAGGGTCTTCAATTATAGGTTGAGTATGGGCCGATGTGAGAGCACGCCCCGCCTGCTCACCACCAGAAGCAATGCGTCACGGCCGTTTTCTTCCGTTTTTCGCCACGGTTAAATCGACTTCTTCTCGACTCGACTCCAAATCGTATTTCACATCAAATATTGAGATTGCAATGCTCCGAATTGTTGCCAAAAGTGCTACAATTAATGATAAATTCATACAAAACGAAGCAAAGCGTAATCCTTTTCCACAAAACAGAATAAAACCCTATTTATTCATATAATGCATGCATATCAACACATTTTTAGCTAAGACTAAGTCCAAAATACATGCAAAATACATGTCAATCAAAGAACCTTGATTTCGAATCTTCGAGGTTAAAAGGCGCTTTGTATCGGTGGTGCATCAGTACAATGAAAAGGAGGTTCGTTTTATCTGGGGGACATTACGCCAAACCGCGAGCACTAGCCGCAGACGTATTTGTCTTGCTGGATAGAGTTCTACTCGACCTGGCTTTTGTTTTCCAAGTTGGGCCATCCGATTTATGCTTCCGGAGTTGGAATCCATTCAAGACTTGTAATAGTTAGGTTTTACATTTCTTGTAATTTTATGTTTCTGTTTTGTAAGCCATCTTGAAAGCTTTTCCCCTTGTAACCATTATTATTATCCAACAAATTCTACTTGCATTTCTCATTGCGTCTGTTGTTGACCCTTAGATCATATAAAGTTATGGGTTAATTCTATTTGTATCCCCTTCTGCTTTTGTTTAATTTGGTAAATGAAATTAACTCTAAATTTTTTTAATGAATTGAAGCAACATACAGTACATACTTGATTCATACATTCAACAATGTAAATAACCTCTTGTCTTATTTTCTGTAGAGATGTAATAACTCTTGTCGTCACATTGCTATTTTACTAATACATCATCAACCTTTTTTTTCTCCCTAAGTACAAAGTCGGGGAGGGGAAGGAATATGATGGAATCAAACCTAGGGATGGTAAAATGATCCAATCCGACAGACCCATTCCGTCCCGTTCCTTTTGGGGCGGCCCCGCCCCGTGCAGCAAACAGGGCAGACCATCCCGCCCCGTGCACGGGGCAGGTCGGGCATGGGTAGTGATATTGCCCCGCCCCATGCCCGCCCCGCACCGCCTGTAATTTCTTTTTTATATCTTATATTATATATTATATATAAATATTACTACTTATTGATTATTAATTTAATCAATATACATGATATTTTGAGGACAAAGCTCATTTGAGGACAAATTACTTCTGCTCATAAACATGGAATTCTTTTCTCACAGATTTTTTAAAATATCTCTGATCTGGCGTAATTTATATATATAAATCATCACAGCAGAATTTAATGCAAAATGAAACAAATAATCAAACATTATCTTGAAATAAACAGAACTCATCATTTTAATATTTGATGGGCTTCAAAACCAGCAACTCATTTGTTTTTAGAAAAATTAATATAATTAATAAAAGTATAAAAAATGGAGGAGATCAAAGGTTGGTAAGGATTTATTGGAGTAGGCCAAACGGGGTGGGGCGGGGCGGGGCTACGGGGCAGTATGGCGGGGCGGGGCTGGGTCTTTAAATACCCACCCCGTCCCGCCCATATCATCATCCTAATTAAATCCAAACCTCCTATTGGAACAGAGTTTTAACCATCGAACTACTATCCGATTCACTCATCATCAACTAATTTGAAACTTTCATGAAATAGTAACCCGAGTTTACAAAGTATGATTATAAGAAAAATATCAGTTTTTTAATAGTTCAATATTATATCATTAGTATTTTGACTTGTACCACCCTACATTTTGCCAACGATGGTAATAAACGGAGTAATTGTATTTGGATTATATTTTATATTATTCGTGATTTTATATGGATGGTTTTTTTCTTCCTTTAATTACTATATTATTTCAATTTTATCATAAGTAGTTTGATTGTTCTAATTTAGAATATTTAGCTATTAAATAACCATTTTAATTACTATTTTCTTTACAAATCTGTGAACTTTCTTGGTCCATTTGACAGTAACACTACAAATCTTATTTTTATTTTATTTTATTACTATTATAACTTTTTTAGTTACTTTGTCTAAACAATTTTCATATAGCCCACTTCCATGTTAGACTCACTCACTTTGAAGGATCTTTGAGCCCAACACCTAATTAAATTACTTAGCCCATTTGATTACCTTTCTAGGGAATAATAATTAAAACTCAAACCCAAAAACCCAAAAACCCAAAAACTCAAACCCAAAAACCCAACACCTCCCCATTCTTGTCTTCAACAAACCCGCAAAATTCATCACCTTCCTATTTCTAGTTTTCCCTTTTTTTTTTCCGACCATACACGAGCAGTAGCTTGCATACAAATTAGTTTTGTGGCCTATCACTAGAGAATGTAGAGGAAATGTGAAGAGCTTGGGATTGACAGTGGATTGAAGAAATTGAAGAATTTGGTGATCATATTGAAGGTGCATTGAGAATTTTCTTAAAAGAAGTTAATTTTTTAATTTTAATTAAAAAAAAAGATGGAGAAAAATCAAAATTTGGGCAAGCATGAATATTTTTTTCCTGCACTTGCTTGATTTGTGTTTATCATTGCTGTGGAAGATGTGTTAGTTTGGTGAAATAAGAGGCAGTTCTTTTATTGTGTAAGGTGTATCCATGTTCTTTGTATGCAAAGAGGTATTTATCTTGTAAATTTTAGTGTGATAAAGATGTATTCCTTCAAATTGTTGAGTTATATCCCATTTTCTGTGCCCAAACAATTGAAATTAGAGAAGACTTGTAAAGAACTGCAAATCTTTGAATATGCTTTGTTGCTATTACTGTAATTCAACAAAATTGTGTAAGCTATTATACCTGAAAAATCTTAATTGTGACATTTGAAAACCAACCTGCAGATTAAAGTAAGACTATACTAAATCAAGGGTTTAATTAAGAATATACATATAGAAATATCAAATTTGGGAAAAGAAAATCTTTAGGACTTAATTTATAAAAGTCGGAAAACCACAGTAGTGTAATCTTAATCTATAAATTAGTTAGAAATGTTTTCATAATTTCCTAATTATGAGATTCCATAATTCAGGACAAATTAACAATAAGGCTACTACCTCAATTAATCTACCATCTAATTTACGATTCATAGCTAGCTATATGTATGCAATATTGATGTTAAACAGTTATCTGCAATTCCCTAGTGCTAGCGATTTGAAGTGATGGAGGATATACTGTCAGGGAATTTGGTAGGGTATATGGAGGCCTACTCCAATACTCTACTATGGCAAGGTGGAATATTTGTTGAATCATGGGGTCGTCTCTTTTAGTGTCTTTTGTGTAGTTTCTGGTGCCATATACTTTAGTAGCTTTGCCAATAGGATAAAGGTTTTTTTTTTTTTTTTTAACTTGATGATAGCCAGGAAAGGAGATGTTTGTTTTACTATCTTGATTAAGTGGCATCTTGAGAAGGCAAAATAGAGTACCTTTTAACCTTTGTGATATTTTGGGATAATCAATTGTTCCAAATTAATTCACTGCTACTTTGCATGGAACCAAAAGTTTTGTTACTTATCTCAAGTACTCTAGCCAAGTAAATTTTATCATCTTGTGCAAATAAAATCTTGATTAATGTCTAAGTTACATAATTGAATATAATGAACTATAATCTTTCAAAATAATGTCAGATGCTTCTATAATCATATTCCGAGGTGGTTGTTATAAATGTGAAATGAAACCATTATTTTCACTCAAAGAAAATTCTGTTGTGTATACATGGAAATGTCGCACGAGAATATAGTGCCTACGACTTTTGATTTATAGTATATAGTCAATGAACCAGAAGCTTTGCCAACATTACATTGAGCACAATATGGACAACCATCTTCTTTTTAGCACACTCGCAAAGTTAAGAATACAATATGATGCTTGAATTTCTTATGATCACCTGTTTTTGGTCCTAAATTTGCTTGGGAATTAATGATTTTGATCATGGGCCGATTGGATGGTTCTGGCAATGAGTGTTTGTCCAGTTGTTTGCCTTGTTACATCAGTTTTGGTTTTTTAAATTGTGATTCTATGCATGCTTTACAGGTTTTGTTCCTGAGGGTTGCTCATTGAATGTGCAAAATTAAGCTGATCTCAGGGTCAAGAAAGATTTGTCTGTCTGTCCACCGACCCGGATGAGAAGGAATACAAGATGAGCATCTGGATGTTACAGCATCCACACCAACCGGATGAGAGCAGTAAGCCCAACTGTCGACCACCCAACTCTCAACCTCTTACAAAAATGCAAAACCTTAAATACCTTCAAACAAGCACATGCTCAAATGATCACAACTGGCCTCATCCTCCACACCTACCCCATCAGCCGTATTCTCCTTTATCTTCTACACTAGCTACCTTATCCTACACACTGACCATCTTCAACCAAGTCCAACACCCAAGCATCTTTCTCTACAACACCCTCATCGCATCTCTCATTCAAAAAGATCACACTAAAGTTGCCCTCTCTCTTTATGACCAGATTCTCACTCATCCCAACCTCAAGCCAAATAACTACACGTACCCATCTCTTTTCAAGGCTTTTGGGGCCCACCAATGGTTCAAACACGGCCAGACCCTACATGCCCATGTCCTAAAATTCCTTCACACCCCTTACGACAACTTCGTTCAGGCCTCGTTGCTTAATTTTTATGCAAGATGTGGAAGAGTAGGTATTGCTAGATATTTTTTTGATCAAATAAGGGAACCAGATTTAGCCACCTGGAAGGCTGGAACTCTATATTATCTGCTTATACTCGTAATTCTAGTGTCATCTTTGTGGCTAATTCTAGTAATTTAGATGGAAATACTAGTTCATCACTGGAGGTGTTGCATTTGTTCAGCCACACATGCAGAAGTCTTTAGTAGAGCCAAGTGAAGTGACACTAGTGGCTTTAATTACTGCATGTGCTGAATTAGGTGCCCTCAGTCAAGGTATCTGGGGACACGTTTATATTATCAGGAATGAGCTTAGCTTCAATCACTATATTGGCACGACATTAATTACTTTGTACGCAAATTCTGGCTGTCTAAGATTTGCTTGGCAAGTGTTCCACCAACTGCCGCATAAAGACACATTTTGTTTCAATGCCATGATTAGAGGACTTGCAATTCATGGCCATGGGCATGACGCTCTTGATTTATTTGAGATAACGAAGCAAGAGGGTTTTGTCCCGGATGATGTTACAATATTAGCGGTAATGTGTGCTTGCTCACATGTAGGCTTGGTGGATGAAGGGCACAAACATTTTGAGTCAATGAGCAGTATCTATGGACTTGAGCCTAAACTTGAGCACTACTGTTGCCTAGTGGATCTTTTGGGTCGAGCAGGACTGGTCAAGGAAGCTAAAGAAAAGGTTTTGACCATACCAATGAAGCCTAATGCAATTTTATGGAGGTCTTTACTCGGGGCCGCTTAGAGTTCATGGGAATTTAGAGATAGGTGAAGTTGCACTAAGGAAATTAATAGAGTTAGAGCCGGAGACTAGTGGCAATTATGTACTTTTGTCGAATATGTATGCATGTATGGACAGATGGGATGATGCGAAGAGAGTACGGCAGTTAATGAAAGATCATGGCATTGACAAAATGCCTGGAAGTAGTTTAGTTGAAGTTGATGGTTCGTTGCATGAGTTTCTCATTGGTGACAAGAGTCATCCTTATGTGAAAGATATATACTTAAAAAGTTAGAGGAGATGAATACTAAGTTGCAAGAATATGGTCATCAGCCAAGAACTAGAGAAGTGTTGTTCGACATTGAAGAGGAAGAGAAGGAAGATGCTCTTTCATATCACAGTGAGAAACTAGCCATTGCTTTTGCTCTTATTGCATCCGATGAGTCGTGTGCGCCCATCAGGATTATAAAGAATCTTCGGGTATGTGTCGATTGTCACTCTAGTATTAAGCTTCTTTCACTGATATACAGAAGAGAGATTAACATTTAGAGATAGAATTAGGTTTCATCACTTCGACAGCGGCAGTTGCTCTTGTCTGGACTATTGGTAGATATATTTTTTTTTAGTTTGAGCTTTTGACATCTATTTGTTTCGTCGATGGACTCATTGTTAAGTGTGGTTGGGATGATGGTGACTGGTGATGCAATGGATTATAATGAACATATGCCTTCCATTAATTTTATTTGTCAAATTTGCAGTGCAAATTCACATTCTTTGCGGATGATAGTGAGCCAGGCTTTTCCAGTCATTAGCATTGTGATGTTGGCTGCGGAAGTCCGATTAAATCTTGTAATCAATGTCAAATATTTTATGTCATAGCTGCTATTTTGTCCGCTCTCCATCTTATGGGAGGGACGGAAAAATTGCAAAATGGTCATATTTATAGGGGGTGTTGCAATTCAGTCATGTAATTTCTAAAGTTGCAAATTTAGTACTATGATAATTTTGGCCCTTAGCAAAACTAACACTTTTAATCCATTAATTTTTAGGATTTGGCCATTTTAGTTTTGTGCTTTCTAGTAAGTGGTAATTTCGGTTCTGTTAGTCAAAATAACTACTTTTACTAAATTGTACATGCTTTTGTATCTTCATAATTAGGAAACAATACATGTAGAACTCGAATATCGGATTTTGATACGGATTCACAATTTTAAAATTACTCTCTTTAAGCAATTTATTGTATACATGATAAATAAATTCAACTCATAAGTAAATAAAACATAGACTCTAATATAGTTTTCTAGGCATGTTGAATATTTCATTTCAAGAAAAAAAGGTATGTTGAATATTTTGACAACTAAAGGCATTTTAGGAATAAGTAAAATATTGAAATTACTCTCGAGGACCAAATTTGCACAAACTTAAAACTTATAGGACTAAAATTACACAAATCCAATACTTATTGGACCAAAAAAAAAGAAAAACATATAGAACTAAAATTGCACTTTCAAAAGTTATATGACTAATATTGCAACACCCTGCAAGACTATTTTTACATTTTTCCTAGGAGAGTCCATGAATGATGACTCTGAGTTTCCTTGGGCAGATTTCAAACAACCATAACCTGTTGGCTTAACCTTAATGAAATCAACCATAAATTAGAAGACTCAGAAATATTCACATTTATCATGATATACTTCCATGTCACATTTGGGCAGTGTTATGCCCTGAAAATTGAAATACGAACTTATGAATTGAACGGAATGTGGGAGTTGGGACAATGCCGAAAGGTTAATTTGGTCACAAATAACTTTTTTCCTTTGGGATTTTTGGTTAAATCACTCTTTTAATGAAGATTACGTACCCACTAACATGAGCTTTATTACAGATTCAATAATACTAATACAAAAGGGTTTGATAGTTTTGATGGCCTTTGACTGCCTTAATCGGCCAGTTGAATTTTGTAAGACCATTTGTTTTGTCATCATTATATTTGTTTAGTTTAAGTACCAGATCATGTTGGTCTCTGCTTGGACTTTTGTCTTGATCTTTTCACTGCAAAAATATTAATTATATAAATTTGAAGTAGAGAAATTTGTCTTTAACATCATTTCCAAGCTGCCTATGAACCTGGCTTATAATATGGGTACGATTCAATTGGGTGGGATTTAATACGTGTTTATCCTTTTTCTTGTTTTGGGGGGCTTTGAATTCCAAATAAAACAGCTTGAAAAAGACAATTAGACAAAAGTGTTTCAAAGTTGTTGGAATTTTACTTTGTTTAAATAACAGAAAAGGGAAGATGGGACGAAAATGCTCGGGCCTCGGGGCATTACAAGTTTGTAGCTACGGGAAATGACATAATTATCCTTCTCTAGTTTGAAATTGCATTAGGAGTCTAGATTTAATGTAATAAAAACAAAGATATGTGCACACGGCAAGAAATTAAAATGTATTAATTATAATTATGTTTATGCATTCAATCCATGTTGTAAGAATTGGTCTAGGCAGCCGTCTAGGCTCTAGACACTCCTAAACCGGTAATGTCCAAATTGGTAGAAAGAACTTCGGTCGGGTCTAAGAGCCTACATAGGTGTAGAGATGACAATTTGACCAAGCTCGTCCTAACTTTGTGTGGGTGCGACGGGCGGGCGTGGCAGGTATGAATAGGCTAATTTATTAAACTAAAGCACTTTTAAAATTTCTTTAACTAATTAATGCCAAAAAAACCTTAATATTATAAGTGAAAATAGAGTTCATAACCCTATTTTTTCAATTTTCCTTTTTCCTAAAAATTTAGAAAATAGAGTTGTGGTTATTTTTTAATTATTTTTTGAGAAAATTTATTTATTTATTTTATTATTTTCTTAAAATTAATTTTGAAATAATTTTCTATTTAAAAAAATTTGAACTTAATTGAATTTTTACTTTACAAATTTGCTCAAAATTTAAAAAATGCTAGAATTTAGAATGAATTTAGAAACACGACTAGAATAAGAAACACGATTCACGATACGGATATTATCGGGTTTGGGCGTATTATCGGGCGGAAAAGGACAATAAATAATCGGATCCATATCGGACCAACCCGATAAGCCTGTTAATCCCGATAACTTAAAATTATCTTTTTTTTACATAAGTTTTTTCCTAATTCTAACTTCCTAAAGTGGCTTTATATGTGATATGTATTTGAAGAGAAAAATAATATTATAGTATTATACTATATTAGTAAATGGTTTAACGAGTCAAATGCTCTAAATTGTTCAAATGAGCAAAAATAATAATAATAAATAAACAAATAAATATAAGTAAATTTGCTCATCGGGTTTAATGGGTCGTGTCTGATTATCGGGTTTTTATCGTATCATGTTCGGGTTACTATTTTCAGTCTGTTAAGCTCATTAGGTCATGTCCAGGTTAGTTCAAGTTTTTTTAAATAGAAATTAATTTCTGAAAATTAAAAAATTAAAAAAATAATAAATAAATTTTCTCAAAAAAATAATTAAAAAATAAATATATTAGAAAACAGAGTTGTGAACTCCCACAACTCCGTTATCTAAATTTTCAGGGGAGAAAAAAAAAGAAAATCGAGAAAACAGAGTTATAAACTATTTTTCACCTATATGATTAATATTTTTTTTGGTATTAATTACCTAAATAGATTTTAAAATTACTTTAGTTCAATAAATTGGCAGGTGTGGATATCACCTCTACCCCGTGTGCACAGCTCTGTCCACCTAACATTTTTATAATTTTTAGAATATTTAATATATGTAATATATATGATTATGTAAATCTTATGGAGAAGGTCTCTTGTAGGACCGTCTTACGAGATCGAATATTTTTAAAAAAAAATACCGCTTTGACCAGGCCGCTAGTTGTGGAAATTTAAAGCGGAGTTTCTTTTTTCTCTCTCTCTTCTCAATAATCCCCTCCAATAGATCTTTTTTTTTCTCTCCTTTTATCCCAAGGACTTTCTCGTTAGTTGTGGAATCTTTGCAGATTTCTTTTTCTTTGCAGATTTCTTTTTCTCTCTCCTCTTCTCAATGGTCCCCTCCAATAGATCTTTTTTTTTTCTCTCTTTTTATCCCACAGACTTCCTCTAACAAAACCATAAATCTCGTCAGTGATACTTTTGAGCAATAAATATGATACTTTTAGGATGTTTTGTGATACTTTTATATTTTAAATATTATAAACATCAAAAGTGATACCTTTTCACCAAATATTTATATTTTTAGTATTAAATATAATACTTTTAAAATGAACAATAATACTTTCATATATTATATATTCCAAAAAAATGCACAATACTCTGATATAAAAAAGTAATATTTTTATGTTATTACCGATCTTCTCGGCATTAAAAGTGATAGTTTTACTTTCAATACAAGAACTTCAAAAATCACTTTACAAAGCAATCTTCATTTTGTAAGATGATCTTTTACGCAATTTTTGATCTTCCGGCATTAAAAATGATACTTTTAATCCAAATGAGCATTTTAGTCAGTAACTAGTAATCTGATAACTTTAATGTTAAAGCGCAATTTCAAATGACTTTGTATCAATACATGAATTTCAACAACATACAAATGATAAAAGAATCTCAAATGATAATAGTATCACAACACCCCCTTGATCATCAACAACTTTATCCTCAGTTTTTTCAATCTCTTCTGCAACATTTCCTTCTTCTGCCAAAGGTTTTTCCACAACACCCCCTTGATCATCAACACCATTTTGCAAATCACGACAACTAACATCTTTCTTCTTCGGGCTTTCTCCTACCATGTCTTATAAATGCTTCTTCTCCTTCCCCCCCTTCCTCTCTCTCCTCTGGATCAACATTTTCTGGCGAGCCATCTACAGATATGAAAAATACTGATACTTTTAACATATTTTATGATACTCTTGAGGCAATTTCAGATTCCTTTATTCTAACAATTACAATTAAATTATATCTAACAACAAACAAGCGTCTATATGAGTACTTAAACATTCATACATGTATTTGTGATATTTAGAGTGAGACATGAAATGCATTGCAGACTATGAGTACTTAAACAAATAACATTTTAGTGTACGTTTCGATGTGTGGAAGAAATAAACTCGCACTTATTATATATTTAACAAAACAAACTTCAAGGAACATAAACCTCAATCATGCAACCAAATCCGAACACTCCTCCATTACCCACAAAAATAACAAAAACACACACATAGTTTTAAGACATATCAAATCTCCACAAAATAAGAAAAACAATGAAACTTAGACACACAAACACATATATCAATATAGAGAGAGATAGAGCATAGGGATATTACTTTTAAGTGTTTTACTGATACTTTTGAAGCAATTTCAATTACTTTTAGTTCTATTTAACAACAAACGAACAAAAATTAATACACTAAGTTAAAAAATCATTATTAAAAAGCGATACTTTTGAACAAATATATAACACTTTTATGCGAATTTCTGATACTTTTAAAAATCATTGTTCCCAGAAAATTACAAATAACAACAATGTATCTATTAACAAATTTTAACATAAAATACACTATGTTAAAAAAACATATTAACATAAACAACAAGAAATCAAATTCGGTTTACGAAACCCAATGTATTACAATGGTTCTAAAAAAATCGACGATGAAAATTTCATCAAATTACGGTAAAAATACCTTAATGAATACGATTGATCTTTGTTGGGAAATTATTTTGTAGATTTTGATGAATGCCATCAAAAACTTAGAATAGGAAGTTGGCACCCCATCTTTTTGTTGTAAATTGAATTGTAATAGATAAAAATTTGGTCAAGTGAGTTAAGTCACTATGCCTAAACATGTAAGAAGACAACTGGAGACTAGAAGGAAGACTCCATTGCGAGGCGGTGAGTATGGCAAAGAAGAAAAGACGGGAACTGATTGAAGGTGCAATCGAGATGACGGTGAGTGAAGTATCGATCAAGTTAACTCAAGCATGACCAAGTCTCGAG
Source organism: Rehmannia glutinosa (assembly GCA_016081115.2). Taxonomy (NCBI): domain Eukaryota; kingdom Viridiplantae; phylum Streptophyta; class Magnoliopsida; order Lamiales; family Orobanchaceae; genus Rehmannia; species Rehmannia glutinosa. The sequence goes on from CM071926.1 coordinate 144,027,717, forward strand.
TTGAAAATGAGAAAAGTCATCAAATGATTGGAAGCGACTCAAAGTCACCTGGGGATGTTAAGAAAATGCGGTCAAGTCAAGACAATCGAAAAGAGATCCGTTGCCTACGAGAAATCAAGAGAATTACTTAAACAAGTAATAGCTCCATACTACCTTTCTTGAATTGCTCGGTTCGAAGCGTGCAAAAGAAATAAACCAATGGGAAGACTTTGCACCATGTCGAACTCCGAAAAGTCAAGAACAATTCATACGAGGAAGTGACAATTTCAAGGATCGCAACAAGACAAGCCAGCGACCACAAGTGACTTTCAAAAAAAAAGCTATCTATCTCTTCAACTGATTTTTGAAAGATCACTATAAAAAGGAGGAATAACTACGAGAGAAGGTTACACAACCACGAACATTCGAGCAAACATCCGAATCAGTAACCTAATATATTCTCAAATCATTTAAGATCAATCCTCAAGCTACATTACGAAGGAAATTAATCCAACACTCACCTGTGAAGGAAAGATAACTTCAATCGTTGAAGAGGAAATTTTTGAAGAATCAAGGGTCTACATTCCACGGAGGATTGTAGAAAGGTTCAAGGTCGAACAGTCTCAAGTTTTTTTGGAGGGCTTCGTGATCAAATCCAAGAAGCTTGAGCAAGCAAAAATTTGTAGTAGCAAGGCAACCGCCTGTGAAGAAAGCTGAGTCGCACGAGAAGCAGTGCGTGACAAGGCATCTCGAGGCCCGAGTCCCAAAGGATCAAGTCATTTGTGTGATCAAGACTTGTATCTGACCGTTAACCTCTCGTATCTTGATCAATACTTAGTGGATTCCTCCGGGAGTTGGAGAAGAGAGAGTAGAAGAATTACCCCATCTTCGAACCTCTATAAAATCTATGTGTTATTTATATTTCAAAGACTTTAAATTCGCATCTTATTGTTATATCAACTGATAAATTTGCTATCCAATTGATAATCAAGCGTGTGCTAAAACCAAGTATTAAAACAAACTTAACCAAATTCAAGTCTTAAGTCTTCCGCTGAAAACAAATCACATTCGAGTTAAGTCTTTAGTCAAAGCAATTTGAATTACTCTATCAACAACTCGATCGAGTCTATTGAGTGACTAACTCTGTTTGATTAACTAACTTAGCTTGTCCATGAGGACACAAGCGTGTGAAGTATTAACTCGAATACTTAAAAGGACTAATTTGAAAAGTTGGTAAGGTTTATTCAACCCCCCTTCTAAACCTTACGCTCACATCCCTTGGGACCTACAAGTGGTATCGTCAGCGGCGGTTGGTTCATTGAGCCTTCCATGACCGGTTACTAAACTAGATCTCCAAATTTTTCAAAGTCTGTTTTAGTACTTAAGTTTTCAAACCTCTTTTTACCATCAAAAGTTATTATCATGGAAGCAAATTTGACACGCATCCCTATGTTCACAATTGAAGAATTTGATGATTGGAAAATTCGTATGCGAGCTCATCTATCAACATTACATAATGAGATGTGGATAGTGATAGAGGATGGGCCCACGCAAATTTTAAAAGTGAACACAAGCAAGAGAGTGCGAATGGTGAAGGTGAAGAGGATCTTGCTCCCGGACGGTCATGGTTGAAAAACCAAGCTGAATGGACAAATGATGAGAAAAAAGATATAACTTGGACAATGTGGCCAAGGACATTCTTTACAAAACCCTGGACAAAGCTATGTTCAACAAAGTCAAATCATGCAAAACGGCTAAAGAAATGCAGGACAAGCTAACATTGATTTGTGAAGGCTCGGAGCAAATCAAGGAAAATAAACTATCGGTTGTTGTACGAAATTTGAGAATTTCAAAATGATCGTGAGGAGAGACCTTGGATCAACTGGATGCTCGGTTCACGTAAATTACCAATGAGCTATCTCGCACTTGGAAAAGAATATACACGAGAAGAAATGTGTATGAAGATTATAAAAGTCTCGGTGAATGGGAAATGAAGGTCATGGCACTAAGACATTCCATGGACTGTCCAAGACATCCAACCATGAGCTATTCTCGGATCTCAAAGCCTACGAATTTGAGGAGAAGAAAAGACCAAGAGGAGACATATGTGCCCAAAACGGTACCTCTAATTGTTAAGGATGGCAAGAGAGCCGAGGTCAAAGAAGTCATTGACCAAGAGGAAATAGCCCCGATGGTTAAAGGTTTAACAAGTTCTTCAATAAGAACTACAAGAGAGCAAGGGCGAATCCTCCGAAGACACTATTCTCGACCCTCAAGTCGAGGGAAGATAGGCTAACCAAAGAGAACATAGCATCAAAAACTGAATATCAAAGGGTGACAATCCAAGAATGGAAAGAGTGATCAAAGGTTGAAAATCTATCTTTGGGCTATGAGGCAACCAGGTCACTATGCCATTGATTGCCCATATCCTGTAGTCAACAAATACGGGAATGAAGAAGAAAGAAAGGTCTTGAGAGAAAGAAGAAAGAAAGAAAAAAAAAGCAATGTTAGCTGCGAGATCACGAGACAAACCAAGTCAAGAGACATGGTGATTCAGAGAGAGTGAAGTCGACTACTCAAGTGACTCGAAGAAGAAGCCTTGATCTATTTGATGGCCAAGGAACAAGACCAACCTGACCAAGAAGATGAGGTACACTCTAACTCATCACACTCATTTTAGTGATAGTGAATGTGACACACACACTTCATCACCCACCGATCTTTATGATTCATTAGGCAAAATGATGAAAGATTTTGAACACATTAAATCCTCACACACACTACTAAATGAGGAAAATGACCTACTAAGAGCCAAAACTCACGGTGACTAAAGAGCCGAGTACTCTAAGTCAAATAGCGTGATGAGAATGAAAGTCTCAAAGACCGAAAATGCTAAGCTAATAGCGAGAAATACCGCTATAGAAAAGAGGGAAAATGACCTCAAAAATGTGATTGCCTCATGCACTAAGGCATCTAAATCATTGGATGATCTTATTATGAGTCAAAGAGAATGTGGAGACAAGACAAGCTTAGGATTTAATTCCTCTGTGCTATGTCAAGCTCCAAAAGTGATTTTGGAAAAAGGATCTTCAAGCAATGAAGTATTTCAAAAATCCAAAACTCCAAATGGTGCACACACATTCATTCCAAAGCACAATTACAAGCAAGCGACCTTGGTTATAAAGGAAAAGGAAAACGACCCCGATTGAGTGTCTTTGAGAGGACAAGCGAGAAGAAATCGGCCCGAGTTCCTCAAGCAAACTCCAAACAGGGAATACTCTGTAAAGAAAAACAGAGCTACCAAAAACTCGAGGAAGTTCTATAAAAGAAATACATATGAAGGGAATGGTAGAAAACACCTGCCAAGCCAAGTGATTGGAATAATGTGAACTATCAACAAAGACCATGGAATATAAGCCCAAATGGCAAAGGCCAGAACTCAAGCAAAGGCCATTCCAAAGGTATAAGAGCTTTCATCAAACACACATATGCACCTATGCACTACACTCGAAACAGAGACATCACAACTACCCAAAGAAGGCAATTGCTAAAAACACATACACAGCATACTGACAAAAGAGGCAATTTTGTATGAACCTAGAACCCCAAGCAATTTGCCAAAATTAATTATGATTATGGGACTAATAGATGGCAACCCCTTAGAGTCAAATCATTTGGCTATAGGTTGGTTGGATCATCTTACAACACTAACCCCTCGGTAACCAGGACAAGTATGGGTACCAAAAACTTAATTTCTTGATTGCGGGTTGAGAAGTGAGTGCCAAAGAACCTGGTACATGGATAGTGGTACATTCGCCGGATTACATGACGGAAACAAGAAAAATCTGTCAAAATTCAAGGAAGTCGAGGTGCAAAAGTCATATTTGGAGGAAATGAAGCTCAGGAGAAATAAGAGGCATTGGATCCATCAAGAAAAATGGATTAGAAATCACGGATGTTACATATGTTGAAGGACTCAACTTCAACTTGCTAAGATCACCCAACTCGTGACAAGGTTATAATGTTGGATTTAACATGGGTATATGCCAAATCAAGAATATTGAATCAAATGAAGTTGTGTTGCAAGGATGCGGACAAAAAGAACATGTATGTCGTGGATTGGTTAATTGCAACACCAAGACTTTGTTTATTAGCAAAAGAGCACAATGAATCAAGTTCAGCCGTGGGCCAGTGAGTCTGAATTTCAAAGCGATTAACAAGATTGCGGAAGCAATCTTGTGGAAGAGGACTTTCGACTCGATTATACAAGAAGGAGAGTATATGTGACGCATGTCGAAGGGAAAACAAATCAAATCATCATTCAAAGAAAAGACATGTCCATCTTCAACAAGAATATTGCATCCGCTACATATGGATCTATTTGGTCCATTGAACGGCTAGCATAAGTGGAAAGAAATACACCTTGGTGGTAGTAGATGACTATTCAAGATATACATGGACAATATTCATGTGTAAGAAGAAAGAAACTCTACGAAACTACCACGGTGATGAAGAGGATTCAAAATGAGAAAAGTCAAACCATTATCAAAATAAGATCGACTGCAGAATCGAGTTTGTCAATGGTATAATAACTCGTATTGTATAGAAAATGGTATTGGTCATGAATTGTCTGCGGCAAAGGACTCCACAATGAGAATGGAGTTGCGAAAGAAGGAATAGAACTCTCAAAGAAGCGGAGCAAGGACCATGTTAAACAAGCAGGCTACCTAAAAAGATTTTTGGGGTGAAGAAATAAACACAACATCTTTATACTCAAAATAGATGCATGATAAGCAGACAACCGACAAAGACTCCCTATGAGATTTGGACGGGGAAAGTCAAGTGTTGCATATTTTAGAATATTTGGATGCAAATGCTTCATCCATAACAATGGCAAATATAATTTAAAGGCTTTTGATGCTAAAAGTGATGAAGGTATTTTCTTGGGATACTCGGTAAAGCAAAGCCTCTGAGTACTCAACAAGAGGACTATGGTTACGAAGAATCCATTCATGTGGTGTTTGATGAGCAAATGTAAATGGAGAAGACATTGAAGAGTCGGTGATAATTTGAATCAATCAACCATGAGAAGAGTCCTATCTTGAAAGCTGAAATTTGGAATTATAAACCCGGATGAAGATGAGATATCCGAGTCTCAAAAACAATGGAAAATTGCGGCTAAGTGATGACGAGAGAGAGCGATCAAAGCAACATAGTCCGCAAGACTATCGAATCCAACTAACTTACTCAACCTGATGTAAGATAGCCGAGAGACCATCCACGGCTGGTCATTGGAGATGTAAGAGAAGGTGTCAAAACAAGATCCGAACTCAACTCGACAGAAGCAATGTTCACCGCTTCATCTCACAAATAGAGCCTAAAGATGTGTCACAAGCTTTGGATGACACACATTGGATTCAAGCCATGCAAGAAGAGTGAATCGGTTTGAAAGAAATAAAGTGTGGAGGCTGGTTCAGGACTACCCATCAAAATGTTATTGGCACTAAATGGGTATTGAAACAAGATGAATGAGGAAGGTTACGTGGTAAGAAACAAAGCAAGATTGATAGTCAAAGGATATTGCCAAGAAGAAGGAATAGATTTTGATGAAGCTTTTGCTCTGTGGCAAGATTGGAAGCCATAAGGATGTTTCTTGCCTATGCGACTCACAAGAACTTTATTGTATATCAAATGGATGTAAAGAGTGCATTCCTTAATGGTTTATTGGAAGAAGAAGTATATGTTGAACAACCTCCAGGATTTGAGCGAGAAGATTCTTGGAGATAAGGTATACAAACTCAAGAAAGCTCTATATGGATTGAAATAGGCACCGAGCATGGTATGACACATTATCACAATTCTGGATCGAGAACGGATTCACAAAAGGAAAAGTGGATAGAACACTCTTGAGAATTCAAGACGCAAGGAAGAGCATACGCTTGTTCAAATATATGTGGATGACATCATTTTTGGATCCACAAACAAAGAGTTGTGTGATAAATTTTCAAACCTCATGCAAAGCAAATTCGAAATGAGCATGATGGGAGAGCTAACATTCTTCCTTGGACTCCAAGTGAAACAAGCGAAGGATGGAACCTTCATAAGTCAAACAAAATACACGGAGATTTAATGAAGAAATTTGGTATGGAAGAGAAGTCTTCACGTGAAAATACCAATGAATACATCGATCAAAATGGATATAGATGCGGATGGCAAGCTGTAGATCAAACAAGATCTGAGCACTTATTGGATCATTGCTCTATCTCACAAAGAAGCGGGCGGACATCACCTTTGGTTGTAGGTGTATGTGCAAGATTTCAATCTGCTCCAAAAAAAGCCACATGACTGGCGGCCGAAGAGAATCTTGAGATATTTGAAAAAGGAAGAAGTTGGCTTATGGTATCAAAGGAAGGTGGATTCAAGTTAATTGGTTACTCGGACTCGACTATCTTTGGATGTAGAGTTGGCAAGGAAGAGTACCTCGAGGCACATGTCAAATGCTTGGAAATAGGCTAATTTCTGGTTTAGCAAGAAGCAAAATTCAATAGCTACCTCCCAGTGTGAAACGAGAATACATAGTCTGCGGAACAGTTTTATTGTGCCCAAGTCTTATGGATGAGACAAAGAGTGAAGACTATGAAGTTGAAGAAAAGGAAATTCCAATCATGTGTGATAAACAAGTGCAATTGCAATCACTCAAAAATCGTGTTGCACTCAAGAACAAAACATATCGATGTCGGATATCACTTCATAAGAGATCATGTTGAAAAGAAGGACATCACCTTGAATATATTTCAACCGAGCAAAGCAGGTTGGTGACATATTCACAAAACCATTAAGTGAGTTAAGATTTGAAGAACTCAAGCATGAGTTAGGATTAATTGAGTGAGTTGACACTCGGGGAGACTCAAAGAAAAGAAATGAAACACGAAAAGGAAAAAAGAGTGAACTCTCAAATCAAATTTAAGTGAATTAGCCATATCGGAAAGAAAGTCAGATGTCGAATTAGGTGTGGTGAGTATTTACATGTGAGGAAAGAAGAGTTAAATCGGCTAAGGGGCAAGCCGAGTCATTTATGAGCAAAGTGACAAAAACGCGTCGTTTTACTAAGCGGGAATGTTTTTAAGAATGACGTCGATATAATTATAGCGTGTACAGGCAAAAGATGCACACTAAGCTTATGATTGCATATAAATGTTGCCGCATTAAATACGAGACATTAAATGCAAATCGGCGTGCAAGATCTAAGCCGTTGATTTTGATCACATTTCAAAAACCACCCGCACGCCCTTTCATGAACCATACTTAAACCATTTTCGCCCGTTTCTCTCACACTTTACCAAAACTGTTCATCTCTCTCTCGAAAGTAAAAGCAAAATTTTCTCTCAAAACCCTTTCAACCCTCGAGATCATTTTCTAAAGTTTCGTTCGGTAAAATATTGAGAAATGGCATCCACTCATGATTTTGTCAAGCTAGGAAAGCAAATCCACACCGGGTCTCTTTGTGGATTTCGATGGTATGGTGAAACAGGGGTCCGAAGCGACACCCTAGTGAATAAGATTGGCGAGAAATTGGAAACGTCTGGCGGTGAAACCATTTCTCGCGTTGGAGTTTCCGATGACCTATGTGGAAGAGGTCGCATGCGGTTTTACGTGAACGCTCGAGGTTCACGATGAGGGCATCAAGTCCTCTGTTCATGGAAAGGAGTTCATCATTTATCGCGATGAGATTTGCGAACCGCTATTTCGTGGAAGGAATGTTGGAAATCAATGAAGCTGATGTTGACGACGACCTCGCTTGGAAGGAAGTAGCCAAGTCGACTATCTTTGAGAAAGTAGTCTGTGACTAATAAGAGGCTACTAAGGAGGACTACCATAAATTCTTTTGGACATCATTGCCAAATGCATAGATATCAAATTTGGCGGCTTTGACGATTGTCAAAGCAAAGTTGATCGTAATGGTTGCGATCATTGAAAGAAGAAAGTGAACTAGGCCGAGTTTGTCTACAATGACTCTGCGCCGAACGTTGGGAACAAATCCTTCAAAGAGGATGGAACGTTTGGAGGTTCCTAGGATACGACCTGGTGATTGGCCGGGTGATGGAGGTAAAGAAGTCCCTCTCCGACATGGAAAGGCGTTCCATGTAAACAAGAGGATGTTCGGATCAAACCTCTCAGGCGCACTGAGAAGAGAGCCTACGTTAAGAGAGCTGATCACGAGTGAGGGGAATCGGTGACCACTGAAGATACAAACTGTTTCCTCTCCTCCAAAGAAAAAGCGCTCCTGCGGCTGCTCCGCAAAGAAAGAAAAAGAAATCGCTCCGCCCTGCCCTGCGAAAGTCACACTGCCCTGCAGCAGTGTCTCTGCCCTGCGCGCCGCAGCGGAGAAGGAATATCAAATACCTTCTCCGGTCGTCAAGAAAAGGAGCGATAGGCCAAGACGGCCCGACTCCTCAAAAGAAAACAACAAAAGACGGCCCCACCGCCCAAGACTCGGAAGAAACCTTATCCGAACCAGAAATCCCCTGGTACAAACAAGGAGAAGAAGAAGAATTTTCAAGCGTTCCGAGCTTGAGAAACCGGCTGAGTCAGCCACTCAGCTGGAGAAGATACCCGAGACTGCTGGAGAAGTAGAGTCTCCAAACGTGATCGATGAAACGCCAAGTCTGCTGAGGCCGAGGCCGAGAGGCACTCAAGACCCACTGCATAAACAGAACAGTGAGGAACAAAAATGGTTGAGAGACAACCGAATCACCTGTTGATGTGGTTGTTTCTCCACCACAGAGGCTGAGAGGATGTTGAGCGGCGAAGTATGCTACCCTTAATCCCGGAAACGAGGGGCGAAGAGAATGAAGAAGACGATGTCATCATGTACTCTCCATTGTATCCAGACATCCAAAATTGTCTGCGAGAGTGGAGAAAATGGAAGCTGAGCCTATCCAGAGTACAGTTTGAAAATCCAGAGTTCATTGCTGAGGAAGAAGAACTCTTCAGGTTTCTTGAGGTGGACACAGTGCTGCAAGCCCTTGATGAGGATAATTGCATCAATATACTGCAGATTCGAAAAGAAAATGAACGGGCTAAAGCAGCTGAGGACGCAGAGGCACGTGAGAAGGCCATCATCTGCCCTCTCACTGGCACCACCGATCATACACACCCTCACCTTGATGTCCTATCAGAAAGTGATGAGGATCTGGACCCTATTCTTCGCCACTGAGAAGAGTTGCAAATGCAAAGAAGCAATGCAAGAGTCGGTAATCCTTCGTGAGCAAAGAATGATGGGGGGACCGGAGAGTCCTCCAAATCATAGCCGGAGATAGACCCAATGGGAGTGGTGAAAAGCATATTGCCACTTTCGTTGCCACCACTTTGACTCATTCAGAGGAAGGTTTTAAGGAACTGGCGATGAAACCTGGGAGTGTGGGGACCCAGTCAAGCCAACCCCTAATTAAGGTGTCTTACCACCGCCCCAACGGTGAATACTCGAGTGGGAATAGCCGAGAGTCGGAGACGAGTGACCCCACTCCAGTCACTCACCGGTGGTATGCCGGTGGGAAAACTCCCTCCACTGCAGCAAGGTCGGAGGCTGCTGCGGTGACTCCACAATGAATCTAGCGGGAAGTGGAGAAGGATCAATCGCGAATACACAACAAGTTGTCATCGATGAGGCTCAGGCGAGTTGTACTGATCTCGCTGAAGTGCCAAGCGCTTCTGCAGCTAATAACGCTCAGCTCGCATGCGATCGCCGGAAGGAAGCGCACCGGGAGTTAATACTATGGGCGATGAAAGTGCAATCCATGGAGTTGAGACTCAATGGATGCCCTCGAAAGACCCCAAGCAGCAGACACTATCGAAAGGGATGTCAAGGCCTCATTGCGATTGAGACTGCAAGAGGTAATGAAGGCCAACGGGAGGTTGAGACTTCCGGGGTAGAGAAGCGGAAGCTACGCGAACATCCTCCCCGCTATCATTGATCCGTGAGAAAAGGAGATAAGTGCTCTTCACGATTCTAGGATAATCGATGTAACCTTTCCAGGATCGGAAGGAGACGATGAATCAGACAAAGATCGCGAGCGCTTCCACAAATCGATCCCGTCATTCCATCGGACACCATTGTTCAGCCTAACTATGACTTTGACTCTGCTTGTGGTCGCCACCAAACAGAGGAAGCAAACAAGTTTGGGAGGTGTTCAAAGCCCTATTTGCCGAGATTGAACGGATGGAGAGGCACCAGGCCTCGCCTGGACATGAGGTGGATAACAGGGATGCCAACCTCACTGCTGATTTGAGAGGCATCATAGTCAGGATCCGGGAGTGGTGGCAACAGCAGCAAACAATGCTTGTGGAATAAGCTCGATATTTGAACATTGTTCAATAAGTTGTTGGTCCGGCGAAAATGAGAATCCGATGCAAAGACAAAATTGCAAGAGCACATTGAACAAATGCATGAATCTCATATTACGAGATAAAACTGCTGCGTGAACATAATAAAAACAAGCTCTTTGCGTGTGGAAGAGAATATGGATCGAAAATTGATCTCATGGTTGAGATGAAGTTGGTAGCGATTGAATCCAATGCCACTCGCTCCGAAGTTTCGTGCGCCTTACTGCGGCAGATTCGGCGAACTCAACTATCGCCAGACTCGAATTCTTGCTTGCTAGCTTGTTTCTAGGGGTTTCTTCTCTCCTTTGATGATGCCAAAAAGGTGGAAGAGTAATACAAAAAAGCGCTGAAGGGATCTGAAGTCGAGAAGGAGGAAGCATTTGTGAAGGGAAAGACGATTGAAAGGATAATAAAGAGAGAAGAAAGGAAGTCTGTTGAGGGGAAGGCTCGAAAGATGTGACCTTGATGATTGCAAAAACCCCAACAAGGTCTTGTCACGGTGATATTATCGACAAACTCGATGACTCGCCACTCCAACACTCTGCTGTACCAATGGCTGAAAAGAGAAAGACAGTTGAAGCATGGATGGAGGAAGTGGAAGGAAGAATGAATGCTCGAGTTATGGATATTCTGAAACAACATGGAGGCATTCCAACAGACAGAGACACATATGCCATTTCAGATGCGGAACGAGAGCAAGATCTGTTGATGAATTTAAGACGCTCGCATCGAAGGTTACTTCGCAAACATGTCCATGGCTCAAGCCTTGGGATTTGTATTGGGAAAAAGGTCTCACACTATGTGAAGAAAGCGTGACTGACAAACCACCTGGCGATACTCTGCTTAGTCACTCAAATTGGGAAAAAGAAGGCCCCAAAGACAATACACGCCAAGAGGCGTAGGAAGAAACAGTGGTGGAGGAAGAGGTTTAGGACACAGAACTCGCCGCCTCAAAAAACATTGAGTACATAGATCCGGCAAGAAAGGAGGAGGGATCTATTGGAATTTTGGATTTGATGAAGTAGCCAATGCAAGTGGCTAAGAACAATCCTTGAGTATGTGAAGAGAATTGAAGAAGAAAATAAAAGACAAACTCAAATGCTATGGGAGGAAAAGACAAGAAAGACTAAGAAGAGATGAATGGTTGCCCGGAAGGCGTATGAGAAAAAGAAAGCATTTGAAGATGAGAAAAAGGAAAAGGTCAAGATGAAGAGTGAAGAAGATAAAAGGAGGAGGCAACGAAGGAGATGAAGTGTTGTTGTCCACCCCTTCATGTATTTTTACTATGTAAATACACTTTATGTAAGTCTTACAGACATTGAATAAAATTATGCAATTTCTATACGTGAGTAGATATAGAACAACATGGTTAGTCTAAGCCCCGTTTAAGCTCGATACATTTTTTTTTTTGGACTTAAGCTCGATACACTCTGAAATTGACTATGTAAAGAACAAGGATGTTATGATCAATAAAAGATCGATTCTAAACATACATTCTGTGGTTCTACATTTGTCTATGTATCTTTCTTTGTTAAATAATTGTATGGATGTTTTAAGTTTTGGCATCATCAAAAAGGGGAAATTGTTGGGAAATTATTTTGTAGATTTTGATGAATGCCATGCAAAACTTAGAATAGGAAGTTGGCACCCCATCTTTTTGTTGTAAATTGAATTGTAATAGATAGAAATTTGGGTCAAGTGAGTTAAGTCGCCTATGCCTAAACATGTAAGAAGACAAATCGGAGACTAGAAAGACTCACTGCGAGGCAGGTTTGAGTATGGCAAAGAAGAAAAGACGGAACTCGATGAAGGTGCAAGCGAGATGCACGGTGAGTGAAGTATCGATCAAGTTAACTCAAGACACCAAGTCTCAAGGTTGAAAGTAAGAAAAGTCATCAAATGATTGGAAGGCGACACAAAGTCACCTGGGGATGTTAAGAAAATGCGGTCAAGTCAAATTAATGAAAGAGATCCGCTTGCGTAAATCAAGAGAATTACTTAAACAAGTAATAGCTCCATACTACCTTTCTTGAAGTGCTCGATTCGAGCGTGCAAAAGAAATAAACCAATAGGAAGACTTGCACCATGTCGAACTCAAAAAAAAAGCTAAATAACAATTCATACGAAGTGACAATTTCAAGGATCGCAACAAAACAAGCCAACGACCACAAGTGACTTTCAAAAAATAAGCATATCTCTTCAACGAGCTGATTTTTGAAAGATCACTATAAAGGTGAGGAATAACTCGAGAGAAGGTTACTGAACCACGAACATTCGAGCAAACATCTCAATCAGTAACCTAATATATTCTCAAATCATTTAAGATCAATCTTCAAGCCTACATTACGAAGGAAATTAATCCAACACTCACTTGTGAAGGAAAGATAACTTCAATCGGTTGAAAAGGAAATTTTTGAAGAATCAAGGGTCTACATTCCACGGGGATTGTAGGAAGGTTCAAGGTCGAAACCGGTCTCAAGTTTTTTTTTTTGGAGGGCGTGATCAAATCAAGAAGTTTGAGCAAGTGGGATGCCTAGCAAAAAATTTGCCTGTGAAGAAGTGAGTCATCGAGAAGTTCTGCGTGACCAATGCATCTCCGGACCGAGTCCCAAAGGATCAAGTCATTTGTGTGATCAAGACTTGTATCCGGGTGTTAACCACTCAGTATCTTGATCAATACTTAGTGGATTCCTCCGGGGAGTTGGAGAAGAGAGGAGTAGAAAAATTACCCCATCTTGAACCTCTATAAAATCTATTGTGTTATTTATATTTAAGACTTTAAATTAAATCTTATTGTTATATCCATTGATAAATTTGCTATCCAATTGATAATCAATGTGTGGTTAAAACCAAGTATTAAAACAAACTTAACCAAATTAAGGGTGCTAAGTCTTCCAATGAAAACAAATCACATGTCAGTTAAGTCTTTAGTCAAAAGCAAATTGAATTACTCTATCAAGCGGCTTCGGTCCCGAGTCATTTTGAGTGACTAACTCTTGATTAACTAACTTAGTTGTCCATCCAGACTGATTGTGAAGTATTAACTCGAATACTTAAAAGGACTAATTTGAAAAGTTGGTAAGGTTTATTCAACCCCTTCTAAACCTTACACTCACACCCTGGGGACCTACGGATGCCTTTGTAAAAACCTCGAGAAATCATCTTTCGAGCGCGAATTTAACTAGTCGACTATAAAAAAATGAAGACTAAGAGAAGAATAAGAGAAGACAAGATACTCGAAAAATACCTTTGCAACTTCCAAGCGTAAAATTGGAGTGAAGGTCGAACAACAGAAATCGAACTCGTGTTGAGAAATCGAAAAATACCTTTGCAATTAATCCGATGAACAAAGCGGAGATTAATAGAAGAATAAGAAGAAGACCACGCACAACTGGAAAGATCGAACTCGTGTTGAGAAATCAAACGCAAAACTGGAGAAATCGATTGAAAAATAGAGCGAAATCAAAAAATCCCTAGTTACTATGATGAAAGAGAACGTGAGAGCGGTTAGAGATTGTGAAGAGTGAAACGTGTGAGAGTGGGAAAAAAAAGAAAAAAGAAAAATAAACAAACTGGGTTGCGGGTCAGGGTTGTGGGTTGGGTGGGTAATTGAGATCCGTCTTACGGAATGAGACCCGTAAGACGGTCTTATACAAGTTTTTGCCAATCTTATGTACTTAATATTATGTCTAACTCCTCTAAAAAAAGATATTGTATCTAACATATATACATTGATAATTATAATTTTTATAAAAATATGCATTAATAATACAAAGTATAAGTTAAAAGAACTTACAATAATAAATTTTTATTCAATATGACATATGAGCCGCCCACCCCGCCCCCACACGCCCCCGTGGATTGGATGAGGCATGTGTAGGTCTTTAGGTACCGTCCTGCCCCAGCCCATTGCCGTTTCTATCTAGGCGGTCAATAATCGGACTTAGGTGGTCATAAAGCCAAAAGTACACATTAAAAAAAATATTAAGCAACAAGATCTTGTTTCTACCTAGATGCCACGATGTTAGCACCTAAAGATTTCTCGCAAGATTTGATCTAATCTAATTTAAAAGTATATAATAAAAACATATAATATTTCGCACAACAAATACATGAGTGTTTTTTCAAATAAGTTAATTTAATGGTTTAAACCCTTGTTAACACCCTTACAAAGAGCTAGCAATACCAACAAATACGTGAGTATAAAATACAGGTGTTGTTCACAATTTCATTTAAAAAATGAAAAGTTTGGTCAAGATGTTAACAGATCCAGTTTTTGTAATTAGATGCACGGGATGCATTAAACAAAATAAATACAATATATATCATTATATCATAGTCATACATTATATACATGGTACAATTTTATTTTAAATAAAAGGTATAGCACAAAATATGAAAAAGTCAACAGTATAAGTTTACCAATCTGAGATTAGAAAAAGTACATTAATAAGTTCCCATATTTGGATGACAAAAATGTTTCAGGTGAATCTTTTGCCAAATATCATGTAAATATTTTTCTTTGAATTTTATTATAAGAATGTCAATACTAATTGCTGTTAGTACAATTACAAGATTTAAAAATTGGATTGGGTTCTTGATATGAAAGATAAAATAAAAAATAAATCAAGCTAAGAGATTTTGGTACAAATTGCCTTGATCTGTTTCTTGTCCACTGGGACTAGTAAGACATATTCAAAACATTGCAAATCTTTTTCCCTTATCTTTTAATCATTACTTTGTGACATACATTTAGGAAATAATACTGCCCAAATTCATATGAATTGGAGAACAATTAGTACTTTGCCTTGTATAATTTGTGTCCAGGTTCATCCCCCCAAACTTTACCCCTTATAAAATCCAACCTCCTCATTCTTGAATCCATCTTAAACATCACTTGTCAGTATCCACTTTTAACTCCCTCTCCACTTAACAAAAATTACCCAAAATACCCTCTCCTTGGAAACTTTTAATTCCAAAATTACCCCTAAATATTCCTTCATTATTTGTGAAACCCCCTAAATTAGTACCTAATCCCAAACTTACCCCTTCGTAAAATTCTCTTTTCCAACTTACACCCCTTCCCCACTTCAATATTTTATTCCAAAAACACCCTTTTCTCTTCCACTCCAAATATTATAACTGCCCTCCAGGCTAGCACATTGCAGAGAAACAAAAAGAGAGAAAGAGAGCGAAAATGGCGGCCATGGCTTCTCTTTACCTCAAGGCTTCATTCCCTCAAACCCATTCTTTCCCAAAATTAGCAAAAACCCATTTCATCCCAGCCCTCAATCTTCCCAATTATCCATTCCCCACATCCAAACCCCTGACCCGCCACCCGAATTTCAGCTTCCTTGATCGAACCGGATGGCGGAAAACTCGTCGAGCTTTTTGTTAAAGAATCTGAAAAAACTCGAAAGTCAAGCAGGCCCTAAGCCTGCCTAAGATCAAGCTCTCGAAGATTGATCTTCAATGGGTTCACGTGCTCAGCGAGGGCTGGGCCAGCCCATTGAAGGGTTTCATGAGAGAGTCAGAGTTCCTCCAAACGCTTCATTTCAATTCGCTTCGGCTCGAAGACGGGTCGGTTGTGAATATGTCCTTGCCCATCGTGCTTGCGATTGACGATGCCCAGAAAAATCGGGTCGGGTCGTCTACCAGCGTGGCGCTTGTTGATGAGAAGGATGACCTGGTTGCTATTTTAAGCGAGTAAGGACTTTTGGTTTGTTTTTTTTTTATGTTTAATGGGTCGGAGTATTTTATGCCGCTAATAGAGTTAACCGTGGTAGATTTTTTTTTTCTTCTGAAAAGTTGTTTTAATAATTTTATTTCTTTAATTTTGGCTACTGATCACTAGTAATCTTTCCTGATCAACTTTATACACTATGATAGACTGCAAGATGGAATTTTGGATTGAACAAATCAACACTTAGTTTTTTCCTTTTTCATTTTTTTGAAGCTTTTCTTTCTCAGTTTGAGATTAGGCTGTCTTTGGAATTGGGTAGAGATAATTTCTGTGTATAATTGTTGCTGATTTTCCAATTATAATTTTTTTTTGGGAGTCTTTGATTTTAATTTGCTTTTGCTAAGGTAAAACAATATTTTTCTACTGTCATCTGCACTATATTGGTTTAAGTTGCCGAAAATGCAATCTGCAGGTGATCTGTTCATAATTAGTTATGTATTAATATCTCGGGACACTATGAATAATTTATTAGATAATCCATCCGAGAACTGTTATATATCATGATTGAATAATTTGGTTGGATAAGATTGGAGGTTTGTGCTTTTTTTTTTTCAAATAAACATTCCCAAGTGCAAGGTCCCACTTGTTGCGATCAATGGTAAGAGTTAAAATAAACGACAAACTAAAGTTTCATCATAAATTTGATTGAGATGCAAATATACTTAAAATCATTTTGTGAAAGTGACTCCAGTCCAATACGTACTAACTGCAGTGAATGTTGACCTGCTGCCTATACCTATCTATAGTCATTGATGTGGATAATTGTTTCAAGACACTATGCTGTTTTGTTGATGGAAAAATGATAGTATAAGCTGAAAGTCTTGCTCAAAGATAAATTATTCGGAAGTGTTGAAATGAATTGATGAACATTTTTTCTTCTTTAATGCTGTGTCTGGTTGGTATCTGGAATTCATGTAGGGTTCATTATACTCGCTCGCCATTAATTTGTTTTCTAATTTTTTATTCCTGTAGTATGTATTCATTTGCCATCACCTGTAGTGCTGTAGATTCAAATACATTATTTATTTATTTATGTATTTACTTATTCTTGTGTAAGAAATGCGATTCGTGGTATTTAACTCTTTGGTCGTAAATCGCTTATGTAGTTTTGTCGATGAAAAGCTCATTCTTGCATAAATAGTAATCCTTTGTGTTCTGAATTATAATTGTAGCATCGAGATATACAAGCACAATAAGGAAGAAAGAATAGCAAGAACGTGGGGCACCACAGCACCTGGTCTGCCCTATGCCGAGGAAACAATTACTGGTGCTGGAAACTGGCTGATTGGCGGTGATTTAGAGGTTCTAAATCCTATCAAGTACGATGATAATTTAGATAGGTTTCGCTTTCCCCTGCCCAACTGCGTGATGAGTTTGAGAGACGCAATGCAGATGCGGTGTTTGCTTTCCAGCTCAGAAATCCCGTGCACAACGGCCACGCTCTACTGATGACGGACACGCGACGTTGTCTTCTTGAGATGGGATATAAGAATCCTGTCCTCTTGCTTCATCCTTTGGGAGGTTACACTAAAGCTGACGATGTTCCCCTTAGTTGGCGAATGAGGCAACACGAGAAGGTTAGTTAACTTTTAACCTTCAAACTCTTTGAACCATCTACTAATTGGTCTGTACTAGAACATGAGATGGTTCGTCTACATTTTACATTTATTCTTTATCTTTTAGTCATCACTTGCACAAAAGTGAATGAAATGCCATTCAATTGATTGAGAACTAGTTATTGTAATGTCAATGAAAAATTCAGGAAATATTATTATTTATTGAAGAGGAAATAGGTCACCAACTTGGCCATTTACGTTTCTAAAAAATGAAAACTAGCCATATTTTTCAAAAATATTTTTTTTATCCATTTTGACTAAAAAATGTAGTCATACCCTCATTATATTTGGTGAGTTACTTGACCATTTTTGAAAAAATCGATACGGTACATTTCCGAGAAATGTATCTTGGTCCTGATATGATTCTTGGTCCCGAGCAATGTACCAGTTCCTTAAATAAAAAGGGCAAAATGGGGAATTGAACTTAAAAACCCTTTGTTTGAAAAACATTGTTAAAAAAACATTTTTATTATGTACAAATGGACAAAAACCAGCGGACTCATTTATGAAAGATATGTTGTGAGTTCCAACATCTTATAAAAAATGTGTTATTATTCGAATTATCTTTTGAAAAAAATACTATGGTTTCAATTGAAAAGGAACCAAAGAGCTATTAGTCACTTGTTTGAAATTCCTTTTACTCGTTCTATGTGGCCATGTAGAAGTGCTTAAACATATTACCTGAAACTGTTTACTGAAAATTTTGCCATTTGGTGTGCTAAAATTTCAAATATTTGTATATTTGCTATTTAGGTGCTGGAAGATGGTGTCCTGGATCCAGAAACCACAGTAGTCTCTATATTCCCATCGCCCATGCACTACGCTGGCCCTACTGAGGTACAATGGCATGCCAAGGCTAGAATTAATGCAGGCGCCAACTTCTATATTGTAGGCCGTGACCCTGCTGGCATGAGCCACCCGATTGAGAAAAGAGACCTTTACGACGCTGATCATGGGAAAAAGGTACTGAGCATGGCTCCTGGATTGGAGCGGCTCAACATTCTGCCATTCAAGGTAAATCAATAATCTCCACATTTTTGATGATAATTACAAAAACTATCCCCTGAGTTTGGGATAATTGCAAAAAAACCTTGACAAGTTTCAAAATTACAAAAATCCCCGAGGTTTGATTTGACCTTAAATGTAAGGGGATAAATGTAATATTTTTACAAATGTAAATAGGGTATTTGAAAAGTTTTTGCTTATGAATGAGGTAAATAGGCAATAGGAAAAAAATAATCTTGAATATTAACAGGAAAATATGAAATAATGCAGGTGGCTGCATATGACAAAACTCAGAGTAAAATGGCGTTCTTCGATCCATCGAGGGCTCAAGATTTTCTCTTCATATCTGGCACCAAGGTATCCATCCATCCCTCTATTCTGAACATTACTCGGCCTACTTGATATTTGTTCTAAACTAGGATAGTTACAAATATTGCCGCTTATATTTTTGGTTTGTTGTCTGAATTTTCTCGAGATGCGAACCCTTGCGAAGAACAGAGAGAATCCTCCTGATGGATTTATGTGCCCTGGTGGTTGGAAAGTTTTGGTGGAATACTACGATAGTTTGGCACCGGCGCAGAATGGGAGATTGCCTGAACCAGTTCCAGCTTGAAATTATTTCTTACTTGTGTAATTATTATGCTTGGGAGAAACTTTATTCCTCCATATATATATATCATGTATAAATTGGCTTTTGCTAAAATGATTTGTAGCTCAATAATACATGTGAGAAATGGTTACAGTATCACAATTGTTTGGCTTAAAATCTGTAATATAATGCGACAGCTGACTTGGAGTTGTGTAACCATCCATCCCCTCGCCCCTTGTATCATATTGGGTTTCTGCTATTATGAAGAGAATGGATTTTTTTTTGGTTTCTGTTAATTTGTATGCAAACTGTGAAAGCTGATCAAATAATTATTCATCTCTTTTGAGAGTGTTTGCAATCACTATGAAAAAAGACATTTCAATAGGTTTTTTTTTTTCCCCGGAAAATAGAGAACTCATTGCATTAATTCAACTGAATTTGAAGTACAATCATAAGAAGCATCATCAGCAAGAAAAGCAGAGATATGATAACAAATGGTCGGATTAGCATATTCTTATGCCACTCGTGCAAGAGTGTACGGGTGATCGCGATGCGGTTTTAGGCGGTGATGCGGTCGGTTTTGCTAGGTAAAATCATAAGTGTAGTTTTGGGCGGTATGGCAGTGCGGTTTTAGGCGGTAGTGCGGTCGGTTTTGCTAGGTAAAATCATAAGTGTAGTTTTGGGCGGTTTGACAAGGTTTGATAAATGAAATATTATTTATCTCTTTTAGGATATTTAGAAAATACTAAAAATGTAAAAAGTTGAAAAATGATTTTTGTTTTGAAATAATGAGTTTTGCAAATTGAATGCATTTTGTATAATTTTATTCTCTTTAATTCAATTACACTCAAAACATAATGCGTTAGTTATTATTTATATTAATTGCACAACACAAATAACTTTTACAACATGAAAGAAAGAAGCAAAATGCATTCAAAAGTTAAAGGCAAAGTGCGAATCCAAATTTATTATTCATCGAATTAATTCTTAAAATATTTTTGCCTAACTATTTAACTAAGTGGGAATATTTTTTTATTTAACTCCTTAAATTGTATAAGTGCAGTACACTTTTGGGCCTTTTTTTTTTTCAAACCGAAACTTCACCAACAAAGCGATGTGATTTCTATTTTCTTTTTGAAAGGAAAAGGAGTTTCATTAATTTCTTCGGAAAAGGTCCATCACCGATTGAGACAAGAAATGGGGCGGGGAAGGCCACGAGTTTACTGTACATAGTTCTGATTTAGCAAATTGAGCGAACTCGTGGGCCACTAAATTGTCCGCCCTAGGAATCCAAAATAAACAACGAGAAGGAAATGATAGCAACAATGGATATATATCTAGCAAAATAGTATCAGAATCCGGAGGTGGGTGTGTTATGTCCTTCGCCGCTTCTTATGAGAACGGGGTGCATCACCCAAAAAGAGATCCGAGGGCGGTTCGGTGAGAGAGGGCGATCTTGAGGGCCTCTCGTAGGGCTAGGGCCTCAGCCGTTTGTGGGTTAGTAATGCCTGGGAACTGCTTAGTGTAGCCAAGTAGATAAGAAGCATGTTCATCCCTTGCAAATATACCCACTCCAGCGCAAGTCCTAGCCGCTGAGATGGCCCCGTCGAAAACAATATGTGTACCTGGTGGCGCCGGTTGCAACAACGAGCAAGATTCGTGGAGCGCGTACTTTTCTGGGGAGATAATTGGCGTGCGGAATGAGGATAGCACGTGGGTGGCCGAGAGGACGATGGCGATGGGTTGGTGTGTGAGTTCTCAAATAGTTTGCCCGAAGCTTCCCGGATATTGTTACACAACATAAAGAATAACTTACCTATATGGTTCGAGCAATCAAGAAGGACGTCCCGAGCCCATAGTTCCGCTGAGGGCTGCTGGAATGAGGCTGTGATCTCATGGAGGCTTGCCGAGTACCAAACCTGAGAGGAAAAAGGGCAAGAAAATAGGAGGTGGCTTAGGGATGTGTTAGGGGAAGGGCAGAAAGGGCAGTTCGATGGGACAGGGATGTGGCGTTTGGCTAAATTTGCTGGGTCGGGGAGTGAGTTCGTGAGGAGTCTCCATGAGAAGTGAAGTATACGCCCGGGGAGTTTTAATTTCCAGAGTTGTTTCCAGGATGGTGAAGGGCGGAGCTAGAAGAACCTGGGGTGAAGTTTGAAACGAACAAGGGAGTCGAAAATAGCGTGATAGGCCGACTTGACGGAGAATTTATGATTTTTATTTAAGGACCAGTACCAATTGTCAGGGCGTTGAGAGATGCTGAGGGGGATAGTATGAGGGTGGCTATATGTGGAGGGAACGTTGTTAGAGAATTTTTCTAACCGCAAGTCTACGGTGTCAAGTTTTAATATAGTGATATGAGTAGGGTTGTCGTATCCATAGGGAATGCGTGTATAAGTACCAAGTATAAATTACCTATGATATATTTTGGATCAATAATAGGTGGATATCTCAATTTATAAATAAAAATAACTAGATGTAACTAATCAAAATATAAACATCTAAATCTATGGGAGAATGAATTCTAGAGGTGTGATGAATCTAGTTTTCCCTTATGTTATCAATATTGTTTATCAATCATCAACTACCAATTTATAAGTCATAGTTTTTAGTGAGATTTCAATTGGTGATTTTTATAGAGATATTGATTTCCCAATTGTGATCTAAAATCATTTGGCACTCTGAGAGGACCTATCGTTTATAGCAAAGCTAAGCGAATATCGAGTGTCATTCCCACGAGGACTATGATTACTAGTAATTACCGTCTTTTTATTATCTAGCCTACAAATTCGTCAAATAGTTTTGTTCACTTGGTTTTATACCATTGATTTGGGCTTCCTAGACTTGAGTTTTGTGTTGTTTTTGAGTATTTTGAGTCATTTTTGTTATATCTCATAGGTTAAGCATTAATTTCTATTGTTTGAGTCATTTGAGTGGCCAAGACATATTGTGGGCCAAGTATATTGAGTCTAGAGTCATAACAATGAGTCTCATGTCAAAAGAAGCAAGGATGATCAAACAAGAAGGGGATTGATATCAAGAAATGTCCAAACGCGTCTAGAATTTCCAGCACTGGCAGGGTTTAGTATTTTGGCCATAACTCTCTCCACAAAATTGATATTAAGCTGATTCAAGTGGCTATGGAAAGCTAAGAGATAGGGCTACAACTCTTATGAAGACACAAAAAGCAAATTCGGACGTTTGGATGGCGCTACAGCGCGAAGAGGCGCTGCAGCGCAACAGCGCGCGCCGCAGCGCCAAAACGAGCGCCACAGCGCCGGGAGTGTTCTAGGGCGCTGCAGCGCCCTCCTTGGCGCTGCAGCGCCCGGTACCGAAAATGGGCAGTCTGGGTTTGTGTTTTGCTGCAGCGCCCATTTTCAGCGACTGCAGGCGCCGTGGGCGGACAAAACAAGAAATGTCCGATTTTTGGATCTAAAAGGAGGGTACTATAAATAGATACATGGTAGGCTTGAACTAGGGCATGGAGGACACTTGGGGATGAAAACCAACACCACCAAGACACAAGGAAAGAGTTGGGGAAGAAGATTGAAGACATTTATCATCTAGAAATAGATAAGATTCTTCTTTAATCTCTTTAATTCCTTCTTTGTTGTTTCTTGTGTATGATTTGAGATGCATTCTCATTTGATTAAGGATATTTGTATTTTCATCATGAGCTAAAATCTATAATTCTAGAGGGTTGATGTAATCTATGTTTGAACTTATGTTTTGAGATTGTGGTTTGTCAATCTTGATTTCTCAATTTATTTGTGCTATTTGGATTTATTGCTTCTAAATTACTTGATCAATAATTTAGAGTGTTTGGTGTATTTGATTTGACACTTGAGAGAGGTAATTGAATACATGGCCTTGAAATAGCATAACCTAGGATTTCATAGAATTGAGAGATTTGTGAATCCTTTGAAGTCATCAACCAAGATTCATAGTTTTTATTGAGATTTCAATTGGTGATTTTTATAGAGATATTGATTTCCCAATTGTGATCTAAAATCATTTGGCACTCGAGAGAGGAAATGATTATTGTAGGAATCTAGACTTATAAATTGGTAATTTGTGATTGGTATACCATATTGATAATATAAGGGAAAACTAGATTCATCACACCTCTAGAATTCATTCTCCCATAGATTTAGATGTTTATATTTTGATTAGTTATATATAGTTGTTTTTATTTATAAATTGAGACATCCATCTATTATTGATCTGTCAAATATAGCATAGGTAATTTATACTTGGTACTTATACACGCATTCTCTGTGGATACGACAACCCTACTCATATCACTATATTAAAACTTGACAACCGTACACTTGCGGTTAGAAAATTCTCTAACAAGTTTGTTGCAAAAAATAAAAATAAAACAAAAGCAAATAAAAGTGGAAGAGGCAACTAAGAACACGAAAGATATCAGATACACTCGGATTGGAAGATGTTGGATATAAATATGCTTGAATGTGAATCCTCTAGAACGTCTTTTGTGATTTTACCAAAATAAATACAACAATAACACTTAAGTTTTAACCATCCCTTAACATATTTTCATGCTTTATGGACCGTAGGCATTCCTAAATTAAGTTAAACCCTTTCTCAATGCGAAAAACTCCTAACCTCAAGTTGATTAACTGAAATCTCTTTCTAGTTAAAACCCCCAAGATTGTATTAACGATTTGTGAATTCCCATATTAGGTTTGACCCTAATCCAGGAAGATTTATGTCGTCTATATCTAGGATTGCATGCAACTCCTTTCACTTATGTTGGTTCTATTTCACCATGAATCTCTCGATTTCCGGTGAAAAATAAACTTCAAATCAATATTGCGCATATACCAATTCGAATAAACAAGCATAACATAAGTGACTCGCATAAAAACATAAGAAAATATATTAAAACATTCAAACCAATGATCACAAATAAGTTCTAGAGTTCATCACATTCAAACACTAGCGATTTAACTCATGATGGATTTGAGAATGAAACCAACAATTAAACAAGAAGTTTCTTTCGAAATCAACATGAATATTTGAAGTTAAAACTTCCGAAACCAACATAAGACTCCTGTTGGAAGTATGATGATGAAGTGGTGGAGTTCATCTTCTTCTCCGAGCGATCTTCAATCCTTGTGCCTTAGCGCCTCTCCATGGTGATCCAAGCCTTCTAACTCTCTTCCTCACCACAATATGTGTTTTTCCTCTCCAAAATATGGACTCTCATCACAAAAATCTGATTTTCTATGTATGTGAATGAATGAATGAATGAATGAATCCTTCAACCCATACTCTTGGATTTTATAGACATTATTTTGGAGAAAGTATTCCTTAATAATGTCATCTTTTGATAGTTTAATGCTCAACTTTATGAGTTGGGTTGTTAGAATCATTATTTTCATGCGATCATGTGGGAAAGTAAGGAATTGGTGAAGCATAATGAGGTGTAAATGTGCAAAAAGAGTTGTCAAAAGGCTTGGTTGAAGTGCTTTCCCAAAATACCCTTCACAAATCGCGAAAACTTGATCGGAAGCACGACCGTGCTCAAAAGCACGGCCTGGCCGTGTTTTTCACGCATTTTGGGAGTTCGGCACGGCCGTGCTTAAAAGCACACCCTGGCCGTGCTTTTTACGACATGCCATTTTTGCTCTTTTTGGTGATTAAAAGCATGGCCGTGTTTAAAAGCACACCCTGGCCATGTTTGTCTCGAAAGGCCCCGAAATGACGCGTTTAGCTTGGGATTTCGAGTGTTTTTGCATCCATAAACCCTGGGATATGTTTTGACATGAATCCATGGTCCGAAATCCACCAAAAATAGCTCGAATGATCAATCTACACCAATAAAAGCACCTCATGATAATATGAACTATGTACAATCAAAAACTCATGAAAGTAACAACAAAATGACTCAAATTCTACTCAAATACACACATAAAACATGCATAAAAAGACCCTCATCAAACCACCTCCAACTTAGAACTTTGCTTGTCCTCAAGCAAAACATAAAACCATAATGAGGGATTCAATAGTTCACAACACACAAGGAATATATTTTTCTCAACATATTGACCATAAGCAGTCAAATTCTTTGCCCTCTCAACTCAAATTAGCCATTAAGTAAAAACATTGTTTTGCAAAGCGATCGATTTTCAAGTAAAAACATTAATATCAATGGGCTATATTTAGACTTGAACTCATCGCTCCACAAATACAGATAGTTATGCACAACTTCAATCCAATAACACCATGAAAATATAAGAACTCAATATATTTTTATAGTTAGTCTACTAGTCATGTAACCAAGCTTTTGAATTTTTTTTTTGAATGAGAATTCAAAGAAATATACATTCTCTCTTTTTTTCGTTTTTTTTTTAGGACCTTTCGAGGCATGCTTCCACTAGGTTTATATTTTGAATTTTCGTTCAAACACTCCTAAGGTAGTTTCCCATACTCATAACCGTGTCACCGTTTTATGTAAAAAACAAACATGGGGCTCATGAATGCTCCTAGTTACTAAGCAACAACAAATAGAGAAGTATAACCTCGATTGGTCCTCTTTTTTTTTTTTTGGCTTTTCTTTGTTTTTTTTGTTCTTTGGCTTGGTTTAACAACTAGTCAACCACTACTAAATCAAGAGTTCTCGGACTTTCATAGCCCTAAGAATCGTCATATATGTCTTAACAAATCAAGTATCATAGTGTTAGACGTCTCGTCTAAATTCAACCCACATCCATGTCAATCTATTCAAGACAATCAATTTCTTTGCATTTAAAAAATATTAATTATAAAGCTAATTCATGTGTAATTGAGCCAAGTTATTGACTAACAAATACTCAATTTGTTTCCTTGAAACATAATATCTTCCATCAACAAATTCAAAATAAAAGCAAACACACAAGCATTCCAAAGAAAAATTCTAACAAGCATGCAATCACATCCACCTCCAACTTAAAGATTCACATTGTCCTCAATGTGAAAGAAAGAGATGAACATACAAACAAAAACACACAAAAACAACAAACTAAAAAAAAAAAAAACGACCTTACTGCGAGAGTGAAATCGATTTGGAGAGATCATTGGGTACATTCAATCGAGGGTCTTTACGGGCATATGCATACCTAATAAGAATTTGAAACAAAACTCGAATACCGTGAAAGCTCAAATTTGCTCAAGTAAGATAGAAGTGATACCAACACCCACCATACATCCAATTATTGACTCATGACTCCCTAACAACCTATTACTTAATAAAAAAAATAGAAAACAGTGAACTATCGGGTTGCCTCCCGGTCAGCGCTTTCTTTATAGTCGTATAGCTGGACTACATCACCTTATTGTGGAGGTTTGTCGCGCGAATTGGTCACAATATTACCAAGTAAAGTTTCCTGATTCGCGACGAGTTTCACATTCTGCCCAAACAAGAAAACAAATTAATAAAACAAAATGACTAGATTAATAAAAATAAGGTGTTCCTAATTTCATAATCCCTGGCAACGGCGGCAAAAACTTGATGGCTCGGAAGCTACTCCTAAAAACGGCCTAAGCAAGTGCACCTATCGTTTATAGCAAAGCTAAGCGAGTATTGAGTGTCATTCCCACGAGGACTATGATTACTAGTAATTACCGTCTTTTTATTATCTAGCCTACAAATTCGTCAAATAGTTTATTGCAAAAAATAAAAATAAAACAAAAGAAAATAAAAGTGGAAGAGGCAACTAAGAACACGAAAGATATCAGATACACTCGGATTGGAAGATGTTGGATATAAATATGCTTGAATGTGAATCCCTCTAGAACGTCTTTGTGATTTTACCAAAATAAATACAACAATAACACTTAAGTTTTAACCATCCCTTAACATATTTTCATGCTTTATGGACCGTAGGCATTCCTAAATTAAGTTAAACCCTTTCTCAAGGCGAAAAACTCCTAACCTCAAGTTGATTAAGCGAAATCTCTTTCTAGTTAAAACCCCCAAGATTGCATTAACGATTTGTGAATTCCCATATTAGGTTTGACCTAATCAGGAAGATTTATGTCGTCCTATATCTAGGATTGCATGCAACTCCTTTCACTTATGTTGGTTCTATTTCACCATGAATCTCTAGATTTCCCGGTGAAAAATAAACTCCAAATCAATATTGCGCATATACCAATTCGAATAAACAAGCATAACATAAGTGACTCGCATAAAAACATAAGAAAATATATTAAAACATTCAAACCAATGATCACAAATAAGTTCTAGAGTTCATCACATTCAAACACTAGCGATTTAACCCATGATGGATTTGAGAATGAAAACAACAATTAAACAAGAAGTTTCTTTCGAAATCAACATGAATATTTAAAGTTAAAACTTCCGAAACCAACATAAGACTCCCCTGTTGGAAGTATGATGATGAAGTGGTGGAGTTCATCTTCTTCTCCGAGCGATCTTCAATCCTTGTGCCTCGAGCGCTCTCCATGGTGATCCAAGCCTTCTAACTCTCTTTCTCACCACAATATGTGTCTCTCCTCTCCAAAATATGGACTCTCATCACAAAAATCTGATTTTCTATGTATGTGAATGAATGAATGAATGAATCCTTCAACCCATACTCTTGGATTTTATAGACATTATTTTTGGAGAAAGTATTCCTTAATAATGTCATCTTTTGATAGTTTAATGCTCAACTTTATGAGTTGGGTTGTTAGAATCATTATTTTCATGTGATCATGTGGGAAAGTAAGGAATTGGTGAAGCATAATGAGGTGTAAATGTGCAAAAAGAGTTGTCAAAAGGCTTGGTTGAAGTGCTTTCCCAAAATACCCTTCAAAAATCATGCGAGAAACAATCCGAAGCATGGCGTGCTCAAAAGAACGGCCTGGCGTGTTTTTCACGCATTTTGGGAGTTCTGAAGCGCGGTGCTTAAAAGCACACCCACGACCGTGCTTTTTACGACATGCCATTTTTGCTCTTTTTGGCTGATTAAAAGCACGGCCGTGTTTAAAATCACACCCTGGCCGTGTTTGTCTCGAAAGGCCCCGAAATGACGCGCGTTTAGCTTGGGATTTCGAGTGTTTTTGCATCCATAAACATGGGATATGTTTTGACATGAATGCATGGTCCAAAATCCACCAAAAATAGCTCCGAATGATCAATCTACACCAATAAAAGCACCTCACAAGTAATATGAACTATGTACAATTGATTTGGAGAGATCATTGGGCTGTTCAATCGAGGGTCTTCACGGGCATATGCATACCTAATAAGAATTTGCAACAAAAACTCGAATACCGTGAAAGCTCAAATTTGCTCAAGTAAGATAGAAGTGATACCAACACCCACCATACATCCAATTATTGACTCATGACTCCCTAACAACCTATCACTTAATAATAAAAAAATAGAAAACAGTGAACTATCAAGGTTGCCTCCCGCAAGCGCTTTCTTTATAGTCGTATAGCATTTGGATTATAAAACGGCCTAGGCAAGTGCATCTATCATTTATAGCAAAGCTAAGCGAGTATCGAGTGTCATTCCCACGAGGACTATGATTACTAGTAATTACCGTCTTTTTATTATCTAGCCTACAAACCGTCAAATAGTTTGTTGCAAAAATAAAAAATAAAACAAAAGCGAATAAAAGTGGAAGAGGCAACTAAGAACACGAAAGATATCGATACACTCGGATTGGAAGATGTTGGATATAAATATGCTTGAATGTGAATCCTCTAGAACGTCTTTGTGATTTTACCAAAATAAATACAACCATAACCCTTAAGTTTTAACCATCCCTTAACATATTTTCATGCTTTATGGACCGTAGGCATTCCTAAATTAAGTTAAACCCTTTCTCAAGGCGAAAAACTCCTAACCTCAAGTTGATTAACTGAAATCTCTTTATAGTTAAAACCCCAAGATTGCATTAACGATTTGTGAATTCCCATATTAGGTTTGACCCTAATCAGGAAGATTTATGTCGTCTATATCTAGGATTGCATGCAACTCCTTTCACTTATGTTGGTTCTATTTCACCATGAATCTCTCGATTTTGTGAAAAATAAACTCCAAATCAATATTGCAAGCATATACCAATTCAAATAAACAAGCATAACATAAGTGACTCGCATAAAAACATAAGAAAATATATTAAAACATTCAAACCAATGATCACAAATAAGTTCTAGAGTTCATCACATTCAAACACTAGCGATTTAACCCATGATGGATTTGAGAATGAAAACAACAATTAAACAAGAAGTTTCTTTCGAAATCAACATGAATATTTGAAGTTAAAACTTCCGAAACCAACATAAGACTCCCCTGTTGGAAGTATGATGATGAAGTGGTGGAGTTCATCTTCTTCTCCGAGCGATCTTCAATCCTTGTGCCTTAGCGCCTCTCCATGGTGATCCAAGCCTTCTAACTCTCTTCCTCACCACAACATGTGTTTCTCCTCTCCAAAATATGGACTCTCATCACAAAAATCTGATTTTCTATGTATGTGAGTGAATGAATGAATGAATGAATCCTTCAACCCATACTCTTGGATTTTATAGACATTATTTTGGAGAAAGTATTCCTTAATAATGTCATCTTTTGATAGTTTAATGCTCAACTTTATGAGTTGGGTTGTTAGAATCATTATTTTCAAATGATCATGTGGGAAAGTAAGGAATTGGTGAAGCATAATGAGGTGTAAACGTGCAAAAAGAGTTGTCAAAAGGCTTGGTTGAAGTGCTTTCCCAGAATACCCTTCAAAAATCGTGCATAAACAGTCCAGAAGCACGGCTTGGCCGTGTTTTTCATGCATTTTGGGAGTTCCCAGAAGCACGGCCGTGCTTAAAAGCACACCCTGGCCATGCGTTTTACGACATGCCATTTTTTTGCTCTTTTTTGGCTGATTAAAAGCATGGCCGTGTTTAAAAGCACACCCTGGCCATGTTTGTCTCGAAAGGCCCCAAAATGACGCGTTTAGCTTGGGATTTCGAGTGTTTTTGCATCTATAAACCCTGGGATATGTTTTGACATGAATCCATGGTCCGAAATCAACCAAAAATAGCTCCGAATGATCAATCTACACCAATAAAAGCACCTCACAGTAATATAAACTATGTACAATCAAAAACTTATGAAACTAACAACAAAATGACTCAAATTCTACTCAAATACACACATAAAACATGCATAAAAAGACCCTCATCAAACCACCTCCAACTTAGAACTTTGCTTGTCCTCAAGCAAAACATAAAACCATAATGAGGGATTCAATAGTTCACAACACACAAGGAATATATATTTCTCAACACATTGACCATAAGCAGTCAAATTCTTTGCCCTCTCAACTCAAATTAGCCATTAAGTAAAAACATAGTTTTGCAAAGCGATCGATTTTCAAGTAAAAACATTAATATCAATGGGCTATATTTAGAGTTGAACTCATCGCTCCACAAATACAGATAGTTATGCACAACTTCAATCCAATAACACCATGAAAATATAAGAACTCAATATATTTTTATAGTTAGTCTACTAGTCATGTAACCAAGCTTTTGAATTTTTTTTTTTGAATGAGAATTCAAAGAAATATACATTCTCTCTTTTTTTCGTTCCTTTTTTTTAGGACCTTTCGAGGCATGCTTCCACTAGGTTTATATTTTGAATTTTCGTTCAAACACTCCTAAGGTGGTTTCCCATACTCATATCCGTGTCGCCGTTTTACGTAAAAGACAAACATGGGGCTCATGAATGCTCCTAGTTACTAAGCAACAACAAATAGAGGAGTATAACCTCGATTGGTCCTCTTTTTTTTTTTTTTGCTTTTCTTTGTGTTTTTTTTGTTCTTTAGCTTGGTTTAACAACTAGTCAACCACTACTAAATCAAGAGTTCTCGGACTTTCATAGCCCTAAGCATCATCATATATGTCTTAACAAATCAAGTATCGTAGTGTTAGAAGTCTCGTCTAAATTCAACCCACATCCATGTCAATCTATTCAAGACATTCAATTTCTTTGCATTTAAAAAATATTAATTATAAAGCTAATTCATGTGTAATTGGGCCAAGTTATTGACTAACAAATACTCAATTTGTTTCCTTGAAACATAATATCTTCCATCAACAAATTCAAAATAAAAGCAAACACACAAGCATTCCAAAGAAAAATTCTAACAAGCATGCAATCACATCCACCTCCAACTTAAAGATTCACATTGTCCTCAATGTGAAAGAAAGAGATGAACATACAAACAAAAACACACAAAAACAACAAACTAAAAAGAAAAAAAAAACGACCTTACTGCGAGAGTGAAATCGATTTGGAGAGATCATTGGGCTGTTCAATCGAGGGTCTTCACGGGCATATGCATACCTAATAAGAATTTGAAACAAAAACTCGAATACCGTGAAAGCTCAAATTTGCTCAAGTAAGATAGAAGTGATACCAACACCCACCATACATCCAATTATTGACTCATGACTCCCTAACAACCTATTACTTAATAAAAAAAATAGAAAACAGTGAACTATCGGGTTGCCTCCCGGTCAGCGCTTTCTTTATAGTTGTATAGCTGGACTACATCATCTTATTGTGGAGGTTTGTCGCGCGAATTGGTCGCAATATTACCAAGTAAAGTTTCCTGATTCACGACGAGTTTCACATTCTGCCCAAACAAGAAAAAAAATTAATAAAACAAAATGACTAGATTAATAAAAATAAGGTGTTCCTAAAATCATAATCCCCGGCAACGGCGCCAAAAACTTGATGGCTCAAAAGCTACTCTAGAAAACCTTAGGCAAGTGCACCTATCATTTTGTAGTATAGATTATTGAGTACCGAGTGTCATTCCCACGAGGATTGTAAGTACTAATAATTACCGTCTTTTTGTTATCTAATCTAGCAATTTTCAGAGTTTTGTTTGTTAAAATGGAAAATGAAAAATAGAGAATTTAAGATAATTGCAACTTACAATAAATCAAATAAAAGTAGATTGTAGAATGAGAAATCAAGAGATAGAAAAGTGTTTGAATGTAATGAACTCTAGAATAGATTTGTGATTAAGGTTTGTATGTTTTTAATAAAATTCTCATGTCTTGTGTGATTCACTTATATCATGTTTATTTCATTCAAGTTAATATTTCCGGTATATTAATTTGATATCTATTCCTCATCGGGTAATCGAGAGATTTATGGTGAGAAAGAATCTATATAAGTGAAAAGAGTTGCATGCAATCCTAGATATAGGACGACATAAATCTTCTGGATTAGGGTCAAACCTAATATGGGAATTCATAAATCGTTATAATGCAATTTTGGGGGTTTTAACTAGAAAGAGATTTCAGTTAATCAACTCGAGATTAGGAGTTTTTTGCCTTGAGAAAGGGTTAAACTTAAATCGGGAATTTCTACGGTCCACATAACATGAGATTTTATTAAAAGAGGTTGGTTTTTGCTTAAGGGCTTATGGTTGTATTTTTATCTTGTTGAATCATAAAAACATTCTAGAGGGATTTACATTCAACACATTTCTATCTCTTGATTTCTCATTCTACAATCTACTTTTATTTGATTTATTGTAAGTGGCAATTATCTTAAATTCTCTATTTTTCATTTTCCATTTTAACAAACAAAACTCTGAAAATTGCTAGATTAGATAACAAAAAGACGGTAATTATTAGTACTTACAATTCTCGTGGGAATGACACTCGGTACTCAATAATCTATACTACAAAATGATAGGTGCACTTGCCTAAGGTTTTCTAGAGTAGCTTTTGAGCCATCAAGTTTTTTTTTTCGGCGCCGGCGCCAAAAACTTGTTAGAGATTTTTCTAACCGCAAGTCTACGGTGTCAAGTTTTAATATAGAGAAGTAAGGTTGTCGAATCCACAGGGAATAATTATCGAATTATCGCTAAGTACTATAATATAGTAGTCTAACTTTATTTAGAAATTCAATATTTGATGGAGTTGATTATACTAAAATACCAAAAATAAATCAAGAATATGAAAATATCAATGGGTTTATCCAAATGATTAAATGAATTATAGAGGTGTGATGAATCTAGTTATCCCTTATGTTATCAATATGGTTTATCAATCATCAATTACCAATTTATAAGTCAAGATTTCTACAATAA
Organism: Rehmannia glutinosa; assembly: GCA_016081115.2. Classification (NCBI taxonomy): domain Eukaryota; kingdom Viridiplantae; phylum Streptophyta; class Magnoliopsida; order Lamiales; family Orobanchaceae; genus Rehmannia; species Rehmannia glutinosa. Next base: position 144,061,155 of record CM071926.1, read on the forward strand.
TCATTTCCTCTCTCAAGTGCCAAATGATTTTATATTCAATTGGGAAATCAATATCTCTATAAAAATCACCAATTAAAATCTCAATAAAAACTATGAATCTTGATAAATGACTTCAAAGGATTCACAAATCTCTCAATTCTATGAAATCCTATGTTATGCTATTCCAAGGTCATGTATTCAATTACCTCTCTCAAGTGTCAAATCAAATACACCAAACAATCTACATTATTGATCAAGTAATTTAGAAGCAATAGATCCAAATAGCAAAAATAAATTGATCGATCTAGATTGACAAACCACAATCTCAAAACATAAGTTCAAACATAGATTACACCATCCCTCTAGAATTATAGAGTTTAGCTCATGATTGAAGAAAATGAATCCATAAGAACATAACAATACATCTTACAAGATAGGAAGAAAGTAACAAAATAAGAACAAGAGTTGATGGATCTTCTCTATTTCTAGATGATATGAGCCTTCAATCTTCTTCTCCAAGCTTGTCCCAAGGTGTTTCTATTCTTCTCTCTTGTCTTCTTGTTGTTTTGTTGCCTTCAAAATGGTCCAAGATCCCTGAATTCACGCCCAAGTGTCTCTATTTATAACCCCACCAAGATCCAAGAAAAGGTAGGCAAACATATGAGAATCCGCCCCGGGCGCTGCAGCGCCCAGCACATCCCAAAAACTTGTTAAAGAATTTTCAAACCGCAAGTCTACGGTGTCAAGTTTTAATATAGAGAAGTAAGGTTGTCGAATCCACAGGGAATAATTATCGAATTATCGCTAAGTACTATAATATAGTAGTCTAACTTTATTTAGAAATTCAATATTTGATGGAGTTGATTATACTACAATACCAAAAATAAATCAAGAATATGAAAATATCAATGGGTTTATCCAAATGATTAAATGAATTATAGAGGTGTGATGAATCTAGTTATCCCTTATGTTATCAATATGGTTTATCAATCATCAATTACCAATTTATAAGTCAAGATTTCTACAATAATCATTTCCTCTCTCAAGTGCCAAATGATTTTAGATTCAATTGGGAAATCAATATCTCTATAAAAATCACCAATTAAAATCTCAATAAAAACTATGAATCTTGATAAATGACTTCAAAGGATTAACAAATCTCTCAATTCTATGAAATCCTATGTTATGCTATTCCAAGGTCATGTATTCAATTACCTCTCTCAAGTGTCAAATCAAATACACCAAACAATCTAAATTATTGATCAAGTAATTTAGAAGCAATAGATCCAAATAGCAAAAATAAATTGATAGATCTAGATTGACAAACCACAATCTCAAAACATAAGTTCAAACATAGATTACACCATCCCTCTAGAATTATAGAGTTTAGCTCATGATTGAAGAAAATGAATCCATAAGAACATAACAATACATCTTACAATATAGGAAGAAAGTAACAAAATAAGAACAAGAGTTGAGGGATCTTCTCTATTTCTAGATGATAAGAGCCTTCAATCTTCTTCTCCAAGCTTGTCCCAAGGTGTTTCTATTCTTCTCTCTTGTCTTCTTGTTGTTTTGTTGCCTTCAAAATGGTCCAAGATCCCTGAATTCACGCCCAAGTGTCTCTATTTATAACCCCACCAAGATCCAAGAAAAGGTAGGCAAACATATGAGAATCCGCCCTGGGCGCTGCAGCGCCCAGCACATCCCAAAAACTTGTTAAAGATTTTTCAAACCGCAAGTCTACGGTGTCAAGTTTTAATATAGAGAAGTAAGGTTGTCGAATCCACAGGGAATAATTATCGAATTATCGCTAAGTACTATAATATAGTAGTCTAACTTTATTTAGAAATTCAATATTTGATGGAGTTGATTATACTAAAATACCAAAAATAAATCAAGAATATGAAAATATCAATGGGTTTATCCAAATGATTAAATGAATTCTAGAGGTGTGATGAATCTAGTTATCCCTTATGTTATCAATATGGTTTATCAATCATCAATTACCAATTTATAAGTCAAGATTTCTACAATAATCATTTCCTCTCTCAAGTGCCAAATGATTTTAGATTCAATTGGGAAATCAATATCTCTATAAAAATCACCAATTAAAATCTCAATAAAAACTATGAATCTTGATAAATGACTTCAAAGGATTCACAAATCTCTCAATTCTATGAAATCCTATGTTATGCTATTCCAAGGTCATGTATTCAATTACCTCTCTCAAGTGTCAAATCAAATACACCAAACAATCTAAATTATTGATCAAGTAATTTAGAAGCAATAGATCCAAATAGCAAAAATAAATTGATAGATCTAGATTGACAAACCACAATCTCAAAACATAAGTTCAAACATAGATTACACCATCCCTCTAGAATTATAGAGTTTAGCTCATGATTGAAGAAAATGAATCCATAAGAACATAACAATACATCTTACAAGATAGGAGAAAGTAACAAAATAAGAACAAGAGTTGAGGGATCTTGGACCATTTTGAAGACAACAAAACAACAAGAAGACAAGAGAGAAGAATAGAAACACCTTGGGACAAGCTTGGAGAATAGATTGGGAAAATATCAATGAGTTTATCCAAATGATTAAATGAATTCTAGAGGTGTGATGAATCTAGTTATCCCTTATGTTATCAATATGGTTTATCAATCATCAATTACCAATTTATAAGTCAAGATTTCTACAATAATCATTTCCTCTCTCAAGTGCTAAATGATTTTAGATTCAATTGAGAAATCAATATCTCTATAATATCACCAATTAAAATCTCAATAAAAGCTATGAATCTTGATAAATGACTTCAAAGGATTCACAAATCTCTCAATTCTATGAAGTCCTAGGTTATGCTATTCCAAGGTCATGTATTCAATTACCTCTCTCAAGTGTCAAATCAAATACACCAAACAATCTAAATTATTGATCAAGTAATTTAGAAGCAATAGATCCAATTAGCACAAATAAATTGATAGATCTAGATTGACAAACCACAATCTCAAAATATAAGTTCAAACATGGATTACATCATCCCTCTAAAATTATAGAGTTTAGCTCATGATTAAAGAAAATGAATCCATAAGAATACAACAATACATCTTACAAGATATGAAGAAAGCAACAAAATAAGAACAAGAGTTGAGGGATCTTCTCTATTTCTAGATGATAGAGCCTCCAATCTTCTTCTCCAAATTCTTCCCAAGATGCCCCAATCCTTCTTTCTTGTCTTGTAGCTGTTTTCTTGTCTTCCCAAGGGTTCCAAACTCCCCTATTTCAAGCCCCAAGGCTAGTATTTATAGTACCCAAAAGTCCAAGAAAGGGGTAGGTGAACATAGGTTTTTCCGCCCCCGGGCGCTGCGGCGCCCATCAACTCACCTGCAATTTATCGCACGGGCGCTGCGGCGCCCAAGCAACTTACTAGAAATTTTTCCGCCCGGCGCCGCAGTGCGGGCGTTGGTAGCCAAGGGCGCCACATGCCTTCGTCCAAAGTGCGATTTTTCCTTATTTATACGTGATTTCTTCTTTCTTCAAGCCGTTTTTCATCGTTTTCTTCATTTCTCGGCTACCAAATCTGTATTGACTCTACATCGATTCTAATTGAAATACATTGGACTCTAACGACTCTAAAAACACCCAAAATAAAACCAAATTCTACTCTAAAATACTCAAATAAGTTGGTAAAATACCAACTTAACAAATACCCCCAAACTTAAGCTATTGTTTGTCCTCAAACAATTATAACTCCAAAATGAAAGACAAACAATACAACAACACAAGCAACTACAAAACTCCATAAACCAATAAAATTTGTCTAAAAACTCATTTCACTATCAATCAAGCATGCATTTTAACATTGTGATCAAAAGTGTTGAATATTCATGAAAATTCTGTTTACATTATTCAAATTGATTTACGCAATCAAACGTTATCAAGATGATCCACTTCTATGTATCAAAAGATAATGACTACCGGATTCCATAGGCTTGTTATTCACACTAATATCCACTAATCTAGGCTAATATAACACATGGATCAATAGGACTTCCAAAGATTGTAATGTGGCTTAGGGCCGGGTAGGAAAATTTAGGATTAAGTGGCTCAACTCACCCAAACACACAATTACCTCTTCAAATCACCAATTGCCAAACAAAATGGCTACCTTCACTTTTGTTGAATTTTCAATTATTCTCCATTTACGAGCCTCTATTTTCAACATTTTTTTTTCGAGACCCCAAACTTGATCTTTTGCATATTTTAACACATGGAGTTTCATTATTTCTTTTTCTCGGCAACTTCATGCGAGTGAACATCTACCTTACTTATCACATCCTCCTCAACCTTCAATCATTTTGTGTGTATGAGTGATGGATAATTAGGATTTTCACATGTAAGCTCAAGGTAAAAAAATTGGTTGCCAAAGAACATGTTTAATAGGCTCAAAAGGGGACACTAGTGAAATTATATCGTACAAAGGTAGTCATTTTGGCTCTAGCTTATTCAAAGATGGCCTAAATCATTTCCTTATGTTATTTCACCTAGGATTTCATCTCAATTAGTGATCAAACAAGTTCTAGAATCCGGTGGGATCATACAAGCAACACTCGACTTCATTAATCATTTTCAAATAAGTTAACAGAATTATGCATGAATATGAAATCAATGAAGCGAAATATAGATCACCACTTAAAAGCATGCTTTCGTGACAGTTCAACTCGTGATCAACAAATCTACTTAGTCATGCAGTTCTATAGTTCAAAAAACTACCCGACTAGACTCAACTCATTTTTTTTGACACGACTCTGACACGACTCAAAAGACACAAAATCTGATTACACCCCCAAACTTAAATTGAACATTGTCCTCAATGGAGAGTGAGAAAACTTTCTGGTAGCCGGAGCGCCTAGGACTCCTCATCGGAATCGTGTGGTGAAAAATGAGCAATAGGACCCGGTGGTGGTGGTATTGGGAAGCTGGGCTCGCGGGTGTGTCCGGCTATATATCCGGGCAAGTACTCGGTTGTGCTCATTCTCATATTCTTCTCGTCTGCTTCTGTGGACGTTGCTCGGCTACAAAAGCCCTTCTCAATTCTCGTACTTCGCGAACTAGTGCATCTGAAGGGTTGTTATCGTGATGTGAGCGTCTAGAACGAGAACGTCTTGCCGCTGAACTGGATGGAGTGTCGATATTCTGTGGTTGGGCATGATTATCAGGCTCAATAGCTGGTAGGGCAAATTCGGGATCAAGGATATATCCCGCACCCTTCGAATTAGGCACACCATCTGCCCACTCGTCATAAGAAGCAATAGTAGCCGAATCTATAGGTCCCTTAGGATTTTCCAATGGCTCGGAGCTATCCCACTTAACACCGCTCTTTTTACATAACCCACAAATTAAACTCGGTAAAATTAGTCCCCCTGTTTTGGGGTGTAGCATTTTGTTATAAAGGGACATTGCAATAATTACCGCTGGGTCGAATTGTAAGTCAGTAACTATGGCATATAGAAGATGAGCTCGTTCCTTAGTTACATCACTGACATGCTTGGTTGGTATCAAGTTGTTGCATCTGAAGTGGTACCAAGCTCGCCCATATTGACTAAGACTTGTGTGCGGAAAAGCAGTAGCACCTCCCACAACTTTTATATGACGTACCACAGTTCCAGGCCGGCATAAGGTATTACAAATTTCCTCCATACTCGGTGGTTGCGAGATAAATTCGACATACAGTGAGTGATCCACCTCCGGGAGTCCATAATATTCTTTTATCGCTCTTGTATGAGTGTGTTAGGAATTTTATTGTTTAGATTTTGATGAATGTCATGTAAAACTTAGAATAGAAAGTTGGCACCCCAATTCTTGTTGTAAAATGCATTGTAATGAATAGAGCTGGCCAAAGTCAAGACAAGACTCATACGCCCTAACATGCAAGAAGACAATCAAGATGGAAGGAAGACTCTGCGTGAGACAGTGAGTATGGCAAAGAAGAGTAGACGGGAACTCTATGAAGAAGCGGTGAGATGCGGTGAGTGGAGCATCAGTCAAGTCAACTCAAGAAAAGCCAAGTCTCAAGTTGAAGTGATGAAGAGTCATCCAATGATTGGAAGTCGACTCTAAGTCACCTGGGGAAAGCAAGGAAATGTAGTCAAGTCGAGATAATCGTAAAAGAACCGTTGCCGTAAATCAAGAGATTTACTTAAACAAGTAATATCTCCATACCACCTTTCTCGGAGTGCTCGGTCCCGAAGCGTGCAAATGGAATGAACAATGGGAAGCACTACACATGTGTCGAACTCTGAAAAAGTGAAAGAACAATTCATACGAGGAAATGGCAATTCCAAGAAGCGCAAGCCAACGATCGCAAAGTGACTTTCAAAAATAAGCCTATCTCTTCAACGGGCAAATTTTTGAAAGTTCACTATAAAAGGCTGAGGAGTTTGTTTGAGAGAAATGATGCATGAATGACACATACGTGAGATACACAAGCACATTAGAAAAACTGAAACAATCTCAATCCTCAAGCCTACATTTCGAAGTACATCAATCCAACACTCACCTGTGAAGGAAAGAGAACTTCAATCAGTTGAAGAGAAAAATATTGAAAACAAGGGGTCTACTTTCCAGAAAGGATTGTAGAAAGGTTCAAGGTTGAACCAAGTCTTAAGCTTTTGGAGGGCTTCGTGATCAAATCCAAAGAGCTTGAGCAAGTGAGTCATGTAGTAGCAAGGCACTGCCTGTGAAGAAAGGCGAGTCGCACGAGAAGCCGGTGAGTGATCAAGGCGTCTCAGGTCGAGTCCCTAAGGATCAAGTCGGCTGTTGTGATCAAGACTTGTATCGGATCACTTACCACTTTGTAAACCGATCATTACTTAGTGGATTCCTCCGGGAGTTGGAGAAGAGAGGAGTAGAAGAATTACCCCATCTTGAACCTCTATAAAAACTTTCTTTGTGTCATTTACATTTCAAAGATTTAAATTCTCGCACTTTTAATCGCTTATATCTCACTTGATAAATTTGCTATCCATTTGATAATTTACAAGTACTAAATCAAGCTCTAATATTTTGCTTAATCAAACTTAAGGGTGTTAAGTCTTCCATTGAAAATAAAACCACGGTTGAGTTAAATCGTAGCCAACAGTGAGTTACTCCATCAACAACTCGGTGAGTCTGTTGTTGAGAGATTAACTCTCTTGAGTGACTAATTCGATCATTGTCCATCAAGGACACAAGCGTGTAGAATTAACTCAGAGATTTAAAAGGACTAAATCGAAAATTTGGTAAGGTTTATTCAACCCCCTTCTAAACCTTACACTTACACCCCTTGGGACCTACAGAGTGTATACCTTGTCTACTCCACGTATGAAAACTTACGAGCTATAGCCATTTTTTGTCTTCGCATTTGCATAAAACTCTCGGACTATATTCGGTGCGAATGGTCTAGGTTGTGCACAAAGTTTTTTCCATTGCTTCGATGTATCATTTGTGCAAGTTCACCATCATTCGCCCCGGTTGTAACCCGTTCCGTTATACTCTTGAGCATAATGTGTCATAATACAATCTGTTGTTGTGCTTCCAAGTTCTGAAAACGATCTTCAACATTCTCCTCGGAAGTACTTGCCACCTTTTTGCCCTTGCTTGGGTTCTTTGTTCTTGGCATTGTAATTGATTTGAAAATCACGAAAATAACACAAGCAAAATAACACGAGAACGCACAATACGAGTTAGGGGTTAGGAATTTTGCAACAACTCAAGAATTATGCATCTTTGTCATCAATTCATGATCAAATAACCTTTAGTACACCATGATGACAAGAATCAAATGCCTAGGTGTAATATTTTTCATTGAGACATTTTAACAAACACCTTGTAGGCATATATGCAAAGAAGAGATGAACACCAAATTTGAAATTCAATTCATGCCCATTTTTCAACACCAATCAGTTCAAGCACAATATTATTCATATATCATCACAATGTATCAAGAATTTATCAAGAATTTCGAAATTATAATGATAATGAAAATTCCCACATTTTTAACCTAAGCTTGAAAATTTGAAGAAAATTGGTGTACAATTGAAGCTCACTTACCCAATTGATGAAGAAGATGAATTTGATGATCAACTTGTTCAATTGCCCACTTGAATGATGTTAAATGGAAAATTAGGTGGGATTTTTGTAGAAGAAAGCACAAATGGGCGTTAGGGTGTGTGTGTGTTGTGTTTTAGCACTCAAGGCTTACTCAGCCTTTAAATTCGCCCCACCCGCGCGGGCGCTGCAGCGCTAAGGACCGGGCACTGCAACGCTCGTAAGCCCCAGTTTTTTTTGGCGCCTGCCACGGGCGGCTAACAAATTAGCGCCAACAAATTTGAGTTACTCCATCAACAACTCGGTGAGTCTGTTGAGAGATTAACTCTCTTGAGTGACTAATTCGATTGTCCATCAAGGACACAGTGTGTAGAATTAACTCTGTAGATTTAAAAGGACTAAATCGAAAATTTGGTAAGGTTTATTCAACCCCCTTCTAAACCTTACACTTACACCCCTTGGGACCTACAAGTGGTATCGGAGCGGTTGGTTCATTGAACCCTCCGCACCAGTTCTTGAACTAGATCTCTAAACTTTTCAAAGTCGCTTTAGTACTTGAACTTTCATAACTCTTCTTTATCATTAAAAGTCATTATCATGGAAGCAAATTTGACACGCATCCCTATGTTCACTATTGAGGAATTTGATGATTGGAAAATTCGTATGCGAGGCTCATCTATCGGCATTACATGATGAGATGTGGATAGTGATAGAAGATGGGCCTCTACAAATATTAAAGGTGAACATTTTATACGAAGAGTTGCGGTGAAGGAGAAGAAGATGCTACTCCCGGCCAGTCATGGTTGAAAAACCAAGAACTCGAGTGGACAAATGATGAGAAAAAGATATAACCTGGACAATGTAGCCAAGGACATCCTCTACAAAACCTTGGACAAAGCCATGTTCAACAAAGTCAAATCATGCAAAACGGCTAAAGAAATCGGGATAAGTGACATTGATTTGTGAAGGCTCGGAAAGCAAATCAAAGAAAACAAATTATCGGTGGCGGTACAAAAATTTGAAAACTTCAAAATGATCTCGGGAGAAAACCTGGATCAACTAGACGCTCGTTTTGAGAAATCACAAATGAGTGTCTACACTTGGAAAGGAATATACACAGAAGAAATGTGTATGAAAATCCTAAAAAAGTCTTCGGTGAATGGGAAATGAAGGTCATGGCCTTCGAGACACTCCATGGACCTATCAAAGACATCCAATCATGAATTATTCTCGGACCTCAAAGCCTACGAGTTTGAGCCGAGAAGAAAAAGACGAGGAAGAGACAATTTGTACCCAAAAAAGTTTGCTCTAATTGTTAAAGATGGGAAGAGAGCGAGGTCAAAGAGGCAATTGACCGGAAGAAATAGCCACGATGGTTAAAAGATTTAACAAGTTCTTTAACAAGAACTACAAGAAAGGAAAGGGTGAATCTTCCGAGAAGACACTCGGCTCCTCCAAATCAAGGGAAGACAGGCCAACCAAGAGAACAGATCATCAAAAAGTTGAGTATCAAAGGGTGACAACTCAAGAATAGAAAAAGAGTGATCAAAAAGTCTGAATATCTATGTTGGGCGTAGACAACCAGGTCACTATGCCATTGATTGCTCATATCCTCGTAGTCAACAAGACGAGAGATGAAGAAGAAAGAAAGATCTTGAGAGAAAGAAGACAAGAAAGGAAAAAAGGCAATGATGGCAGCAGAGCTCGCCGAGACGGCCAAGCCAAGAGAGACGGTGATTGAGAGCAAGCGGTGAAGGCGACTATTCAAGTGACTACGAAGAAGAAGCCTTGATCCGCTTAATGGCCAAAGAACAAGATCAAGAAGATGAGGTACAATCTAACTCAACAAACTCGACACTAATAATGGTGGCGTGACACACTCACTTCATCACCTACAAATCTTTATGATTCATTAAGCAAAATGATGAAAGATTTTGAACACATTAAATCCTCACACACACTTTGTTGAATGAGGAAAACGACCTACTCAAAAGTCAAAACTCGGAGAGTGACTAAGGAGCCGAGTACTCTAAGTCAAATAGCTATTGAGAATGAAAGGTTAAAGGTGAAAATGCTAAACTGTAGCAGAAATTCTTTGCTATAGAAAAGAGGAAAATGACCTCAAAAATGTTATTGCCTCATTCACTAAGGCATCTAAATCATTGGATGATCTTATTATGAGTCAAAGAGAATGTGGAGACAAGACAGGGCTTAGGATTTAATTCCTCTGTGCCATGTCAAACCTCAAAAGTAATTTTGGAAAAAGGAACTTCAAGTCATGAAGAGTCCGAAAAATCCAAAACTCTAAGTGTTGCACACACATTCACTCCAAAACACAATACTAAGCAAACCTGGCCTTGGTTACAAAGGAAAAAGGAAAACGACCGATTGAGTATCTTTGAAAGGACAATTTGAGAAAAGATTCAATGAGTCCTCAAAGCAAACTCTAAACAGAAAATACTCAGTAAAGAGGAAGCAGAGCTACCAAAAATCCCGAGAAAATCCATAAAAGAAATACATATGATGGGAATGGTAGAAAATATCCAAGCCAAGTGATTGGAATAATGTGAACTATCAAAGCATAGACTTATGGAATATAAGCCCAAATGGCAAAGGCCTAGAACTCAAGAAAGGCCATTCCAAAAGTATAAGAACTTTCATCAAAGACACACATATGCACTAGGCACTACACTCAAAAACACCAAAATTACCCAAGGAAGGCAATTGCTAAAACACATATGCGGCATCTGAGACAAAAGAGAGGCAATTTGTATGAACCTAGAATCCCCAAGCAATTTGCGGGATTAATTATGATTATGGGCGATAGATGGCAACCCCTTAGAGTCAAATCATTTGGCTATAGGTTGGTTGGATCATCTTACAATTCTAACCCCTCGGGACCCAGGACAAGAATGGGTACAAAAACTTAATTTCCTTGATTGCGGGTTCAAGGAGCAGTGAGTGCCAAGGAACCTGGTACATGGATAACTACATTTCCGGACATATGACATGAAATAAGAGAAATCTGTCAAAATTCAAGGAAGTCAAAGGAGCCAAAGTCATATTTGGAGAAATGAAGCTCTGGTGAAATAAGAGGCATTGGATCCATCAAGAGGAATGGATTAGAAATCACAGATGTTGCATATGTTGAAGGACTCAACTTCAACTTCTCGAGTATCGATCACCTCGTGACAAGGGCTACAATGTTGGATTCAACATGGGTATATGCCAAATCAAAGAAATTGAATCAAATGAAGTGGTCTTTGCAAGGATGTAGACAGAAAAATATGTATGTAGTGGATTGGTCAATTGCAACACACCAAAGACTGTCTACTAGCAAAGAGCATTTGAATCAAGTTGTTGTGGCACAAAAAAGTCGAGTCACTGAATTTCAAAACAATTAACAAGTGGCAAGAAGCCATCTTGTAGAAGGACTTCCGGACTCAAGTATACAAGAAGGAGAGTATATGTGATGCATGTCAAAAGGAAAACAAATCAAGTCGTCATTCAAAGAAAAGACATGCCCATCCTCAACAAGAATATTGCATCGCTTCATATGGATCTATTTGGCCCAGTGGAACCGGCCAAAGATAAGTGGAAAGAAATACACCTTGGTGGTAGTAGATGACTACTCAAGATATACATGGACAATATTCATGTGCAAGAAGAAAGAAACTCTACAAAAACTACCCACGGTGATGAAGAGGATTCAAAATGAGAAGAGTCAAACCATTATCAAAATAAGATCGAGATAGAGAACCGAGGTTTGTCAATGGAATAATAACTCGATCTTGTATTGAGAATGGTATTGGTCATGAACTATCGGCAGCAAGGACTCCCAGCGTGAGAATGGAGTTGCGAAAGAAGGAACATGACCCTCAAAGAAGCGGCAAGGACCATGTTAGGCTGACGGGGGTTACCAAAGATTTTTGGTCAAGCAATCAACACAACTTGCTACACCCAAAACGGATGTATGATAAGCAGACGGTGACAAAGACTCCCTATGAGATCTGGTGGAAGAAAACCAAATGTTGCATATTTGAGAATATTTGGATGTAAATGCTTCATTCACAACAATGGCAAAGACAACCTAAAGGCTTTTGATGCTAAAAGCGATGAGGTATCTTCTTAGGATACTCGGTGAAAACAAAGCCTACGAGGATACTCAACAAAAGAACTATGGTTCTGAGAGGAATCCATTCATGTAGTATTCGATGAGCCAAATGTAAATGGAGAAGACATTGAAGAGTCGGTGATAAGTGAATCATCCAATCATCTGAGAAGAGTCCCTATCTTTGAAGTGAAGGCTCGGGATTATCAATTGAGAAGAAGATGAGATATTTGAATCTCAAAAGCGGTGGAAAATTTGCGGCTAAGTGACCACGAAAAGAGACCGACGGACAAAGAACACAAAGTGCAAGTCGATGAATCCGGCTAACTCACTCCAACTTTGACGTAAGATGGTGAGAGACCATCCACGAGAACTTGTCATTGGAGATATAAGAGAAGGTGTCAAGACAAGATCGAACTCAACAAGAAGCAATGTTCACATGCTTCATTTTGCAAATAGAGCCCAAAGATATGTCACAAGCATTGGACGACACACATTGGATTCAAGCTATGCAAGAAGAGTGAATCGGTTTGAGAGAAATAAAGTATGGGAACTAGTGCAAAGACCCATACATCAAAATGTTATTGGAACCAAATGGGTATTCGAAATAAGATGAACGAGGAAGGCTCGTGGTAAGAAACAAAGCAAGACTGGTAGCCAAAGGATATTGCAAGAAGAAGGGATAGATTTTGATGAAACATTTGCCCCTGTAGCAAGATTGGAAGCTATAAGGATGTTTCTTGCCTATGCAGCTCACAAGAATTTCATTGTATATCAAATGGATGTGAAAAGTGCATTCCTAAATGGTTTATTGGAAGAAGAAGTGTATGTTGAACAACCTCCAGGATTTGAGCAGAAGACTCTTGGAGACAAGGTATACAAACTCAAGAAAGCCTTGTATGGATTGAAACAGGCACCCGAGAGCATGGTATGATACCTGTCACAATTCCTAAGCGAAAATGGATTCACAAAAGGAAAAGTATATAGAACACTTTTTAGAATTCAAGACAAGAAGAGTATACTGCTTGTTCAAATATATGTGGATGACATCATTTTTGGATCCACTAACAAAGAGCTATGTGAAAAATTTTCAAACCTCATGCAAAGTAAATTTGAAATGAGCATGATGGGAGAGCTGACATTCTTCCTTGGACTTCAAGTGAAACAATTGGTGAAGGATGGAACCTTCATAAGTCAAACAAAATACACAGAGACTTAATGAAAAAATTTGGTATGGAGGAGAAGTCTTCAGTAAAAATACCAATGAACACATCATCAAAATGGACATGGATGTAGATGGCAAGCGGTGGATCAAACAAGATACGAGCACTTATTGGATCACTGCTCTATCTCACAAAGCGGGCGGACATCACCTTTCTTTGTAGGTGTATGTGCGAGATTTCAATGTGCTCCTAAAAGAGAGCCATATGACATGACTAAGAGAATATTGAGATATTTGAAAGGAAGCAAAGAAGTAGGCCTATGGTATCAAAGGAAGGTGGATTCAAGCTAATTGGCTATTGATTCGACTATCTTTGGATGCGAGTGGACAGGGAAAGCACTTGAGGCACATGTCAAATGCTAGGAAGCAGACTAATTTCTGGTTTAGGAAGAAGCAAAACTCAATAGCCACCTCTACGGTGAGCGGAGAATACATAGCTGCGGGCAATTTGTTGTGCCCAAGTCCTATGGATGAGAAAGTGAGAGAGACTATGAAGTTGAAGAAAAAGAAATTCCAATCATGTGTGATAACACAAGTGCCATTGCAATCACTCAAAATCCTGTGTTGCACTCAAGAACAAAACATATTGATGTCGGATATCATTTCATAAGAGATCATGTTGAAAAAGAAGGACATTATCTTGGAATATATCTCAAGCGATAAACAACTAGTGACATCTTCACAAAACCATTATGTGAGTCAAGATTTGAAGAACTCAAGCATGAGTTGGGGTTAATTGGTGGTGACACTCAGGACGAATCAAAGAAGAGTATTAGAACAGAAAAAGGAGTGAAAAAGAGTGAAAACAAAAATCATTTCGATAAATCATTTATGTCGGAAAAGACTGACTACACCAAGTCGGTGATAGTGAGTCACTAAGAGAAGCTGCGAGGAGTAGAGTTAAATCGACTAAGAGATAAATTTGAATAACTTATGAGCAAAGTGACAAAAATGCGGTCGTTTTGACTTAGCGGGAATGTTTTAAGGAACACGTCGGCATAATGATGATGTGTACGGACATAAGCTGCACACTAAACTTATGATTGGATATAAATGCTTGCCGCATTAAATACGAGGCGTGAAATGCTCAATAGGCGTGCGAAATCAAGCCGTTGATTTCGATCACAATTCAAAAACCGCCCGCACGTCCTTTCATAAACCATATTTAAACCATTTTAAATCAGTTTCTCTCTCACACTTCTAAAACTGTTCATCTTTTTCTCTCAAAAGCAAAGGCAAACTACTCTCGAAACCCTATCAACCTTCAAATCAATTTCGAGATTTTTCTTGATATAATTCGAGAAATGGCACCAACTTATGACTTTACTAAGTTAGGAAAGCAAATCCACACCGGTTCGACGGTGGATTTCGACGGAATGGTGAAGCAGGGGTCCGACGACACCCTGGTGGTAAAAAATTGCTGAGAAGTTGGAAACGTCCAGGACTAAAACCGTTTCTAATTTGGAATATCCGATGACCTATGTGGAGGAGGTCGCACAATTCTACGTGAATGCTTTGAGATTCACGATGAAGGAATCAAGTCATCTGCATTCACGGGAAGCGGTGACTATCACGCCAATGATTTGGTGAATATTGCTCACTACCGCAGAAGGAGCATCCGAGATCAAAGAAGCTGATGTAAACTTGGCCGACGCATGAAAAGAAATAGCCAAGTCCGACTTTGCTGATAAAATAATATACAAACAAACAAGAGACTGCTGAAGGAGGATTATCACAAGTTGTTGGATATAGTTGCCAAATGTATCGACATCAAATTTGGCGACTTTGACCAATCAAAGGCAAAGCGATTGTGATGGCTGCAATCATCGAAGGAAAGAAGATAAACTGGGCTGAGTTTATCTACAATGCAGACTCTGCGAGCGTGGGAACAAGTCCTTCAAAGAAGATGGCACATTTGGAGGATCCACGGGATATGGCCTGGTAATTGGCCGGCTATTGGAGGTGAAAGGAGTCCCTCTTAGACATGGGAAGGCCTTCCATGTTAACAAGAGGATGTTGAGCTAACCCTCTCGGTGCTCGGAAGCGAGCTTACGCCAAGAGAGCGACACAGTGAGGGGAATCGGTGACCAGAAGATCTGATTTGCTTCCTCTCGGCCAAGAAAAAGCTGCCCTGCGGTGCCAAGAAATCTCTGCCCTGCGTGAAAAAAACCAAACATGCTCCTGCCCTGCGTGAGTCACCGCCCGGCCCGGCCGTGTCACCTGCCCTGCTGCGGCGGTCGAGAAGGACTCACAAATGCCTTCTCCGATCGTCAAAAGGAGGAGAATCGACAAGCCCAGGACGGCCGGCTCCTCGAGAAACAAACACCGGACGGCCCCCGCCCAAGACTCGAGAGGACACCGCCCACGAACGAGAAATTCCCCAGTACAAACCAGGGGAGGCGAAGAAGACTTCGTCAGCGGTCGAGCAGGAGAAACCCGGTGAGTCGAGTTACTCGGCTAGCACAAATACCGAGACTACTCTTTGGAGAAGTAGAGTCTCGGATGTAGTTGATGAAACAGCCAGTCACCTGAAGGCGTCACAGAGGCAACCCGAAGACACGGTTGTAGCTCACTTTTGAAACACAAGAAGAACCAGCCCAAGCAGATAGTGATGTAATGATCCTATCTCCACCTCACCCAGACATCCAAAATCGTCTGCGTGAGTGGAGAAAATGGAAGTTGAGCAAGTCAAGGGAGCAGTTCCAACGACACGAGTTCATAGAAGAAGAAGAGGAAGGCTGCTAAATTTCCTTGGACTAACTCATTGTGCTCAAAGACTTGATGAGGACAAGCTGCTAGACATCCTGCAAATCTACAAGGACAGGGGGAGAGAGCAAAGCAAAGCTGAAGAAGCGAGAAGCACGTGAAGGCAAGGATCTGCCCTATCTCGGCACCACAGAACACACACATCCTCTCCTTGGCGTCTTCTCCGAAAGTGACGAGGAACCGAGGAGAATGCTGCGCCGCACGAGAAGAGTTGCAAATGCGGCAAGCATTGCACGAATCAAGAATCCTTCACGAGCAAAGACTGATGGAGGGACTAGGAGAGTCCTCGAACACAGCTGAAATCGATCCAATGGGAGTGGTTCGTAAATAGCCACCGATGTTCTTTGCTACCACTTCCCCAGCTCACTCGGAAGAAGGCAATAAGAAATGGCGATGAAACCGGAACAATGGGGATCCCGGTCGAGCCAACCCCTATTGAAGGTGTGCTACCACTGCCCCAACGGCTGAACCATTAATCGAACAGCCGGGAGTTTGGAGACGAGTGACCCCACTCCAAGTCACTCGGCTGGTGCGCCCGGTGGGGGGCTCTCCCCCGCAAAGCAAGGTCGGAGGATCTTTGCGCAGATGACTCGACAAAGAATCAAGGAGGCGAAGAAGAGAAATTACAATCACAAGAAGAAACGCAAGTTGCCATCAACGAAGCTCAGGCGATTGAGACTGTCTCGGTGAGGTGCCAAGCTGCTCACGAAGGCTAATGACACTGCGATGCGGTCGAGGCACGAGGAAGGAGGAATGATACGGGAGTTAACACTGGGGCGATGAAAGTGCAATCCATGGGGTTGAGACTCCAATGGATGCCGCTGTAGAAGACCCTAAGACGGTGACACTATCGAAAGGGAGGACCAAGGCCTCGCAGCAGAGAGAGCTGCTTTGGAGGAAATGAAGGCCACGGGAGGTTGAGACTTCCGGGGTAAAGAAGGCGAAGTAGAGAACATCCCTTCCACTATCATAGACCCATCCGAGAAGGAGATCGGCGCACTTCATGATTCCCAGGACAACCCGATGTCACTTTTGCGGGATCGGAAGGCGAAGAAGAAAAAGTGAGTCAACCCCCATGACAAATCAAACGACTTCAGTGCGGATGTTCCAGGCACGAGCAAGTCGATCCCAAGACTACTCGTCAAACTTTTAACTTTGATGATGAGCCACCACTAGAAATCTCATCATCGTCCGATGACGATTCTTGATAAGGCCGAGGACAAGTCTACTTGAAAAGGAAAAAATTTGAGACCAACGAAGGTTACATTAAAATTTGTTGAGGCTCAGCAAGCCGGGTCTATTTCACAACCAAAACCTGAACCGAAACCAAACCACCGGCTCCTCAAGCTACAAGCAGGATCGATTCCCAAAAAGAACTTCACGCGCACCGCTCATCATCGAACAGATCCCGGTTGGCGGTAATGAATCTTTTGTAGAATCTTTCCCTTTCTCTTTGGAGATACCAGAACTCCACGAAGAGTCGAGAAAATGAGCAAGCACGCTATCACGAGACCACCTCCTGTTTTTCACTCAGGCACCATTGTTCCGGCCGATTTTGATTTGATTTTTGTATGGCCATCACCGCAATGAAGAATCGGTGAAGTTCGAGAAGTGTTCAAGGCACTCTTTCTTTGAGGTTGAACGGATGGAGAGGCATCAGGCCTCTTTGGACATGCGCTGGACAACAGAGATGCCAACCTTACGGTGACTTGAGAGGCATCACGGTCAGGATAAGGGAATGGTGGCAACAGCAGCAATCAATGCGTGTGGAACAGGTGAGATACTTGAGAACCTTGTTCAACAAGCTGCTGGTGTGGAGAGTGAAAATGTTGATGCGAAAACGAAGGCGAGGAACACATTGAGCATATGCATGAAGCTCACACTGCCAGAGATCAAGGCTGCTGCGTGAGCGAAATGCAAATGATATACGGCGTTTGGAAGAACACATGACAAGAAAATTCAGCCTTCTCATGGTGAGATGAAGTGATTTGTGAGAATCCAACGCTACTCGATGTCGAATCCGTCTTTGCATACAACGCAGAGACTTGAAGCGAGAATTCAACCATCGAAGCTTCGACTTCATGCTTGCAAAGCATGTTCCTGGGGTTCCTCTATCCTTTGATGATGCCAAAAAGGGGGAAGAGGAATACCTTAAAAAGCGACAAAATCGAAAAGTGAAAAGAAAGGCAAGCGGTGAGAAGGAGCAGTGAGAAGGGAAAATCAAGCGAGGAAATTTTGAGGCGAAGAAAGGAAAATCTGCTTTGAGGGGGAAGGATCAAAAGATATGACCTTGATGATTGCACAAACCCCCAACAGGTCTCATCACGGTGACATTATAAGCGGCAAACTCCCGTGACTCGCCACTCCAACACTCTTTGTATCTATGGGCGAGAAGAGAAAAGCAATTGAAGCACGGATGAAGAAAGTGGAAGGAAGAATGGATGCCAGGGTGATGAACATCTTGAAAGAACATGGAGGCATTCCAGTTGACAGAGACACGTATGCCATTTCGGATGTCGGGGACGAGCCACGATCAGTTGATGAATTCAAAACGCTCGAATCGAAGGATATTTTGCAAATATGTCCATGGCTCAAGCTTGGGACTTGTCTTGGGAAAAGGGTCTCACATTATGTGAAGAAGGCGATGGACAGACAATGAGACTTCCGGCGATCTCTGCTTTGGCCACTCTGCTAGTCACTCTTTGGGAAGAAGAAAGACCCCGACAAAGATACGCCCATGAGGTAGAGGATAAAGCAAAGTGGAGGAAGAAGCTTGGACCTAGGCCTCTGCCCAAGAATATTGAATACGTAGATCCGGGAAAGAAAGGAGGGATCTCTTGCGGCAACAACTTGACCAAGTGGCAAATTTGAAAGTAGCTAGAACTAATTTGGTATGCCGAGTATGCACTAAGAATAGAAGAAGAAAACAAGAGACAAACTCGGCTATGGCGGGAGAGACAGGAAAGATTAAGAAAAGATGAAGTTTGCCAGGAAGGCATATGAAAAGAAAAAGAAAGGTGGCGGCGGCGAGAAGAAGAGGAGAAGAGAAGAAGATCTTGAACAAGATGAAAGAAGAGACAATGAAGGAGATGAAGTGTTCTTTGTCCAACCCTTCGTGTATTTTATCATGTAAATACATACAATGTAAGTCTTACGTAATAAAGCTAAAAATTCTTTATTTTCAAGTATAGACAAAATGTGCTCGATACACCTTGTATGTGATTGTGTAAAAAAGAACGAGAATGATATGATCAATAAAACAGATCTATTCTATGCATACATTCTATGTCAATACACTATCCATGCGTATCCTTCTTTGTTTGCATTTTTTTAATGATTTAAGTTTTGGCATCATCAAAAAAGGGAAATTGTTAGGAATTTTATTGTTTAGATTTTGATGAATGTCATGTAAAACTTAGAATAGAAAGTTGCACCCCAATTCTTGTTGTAAAATGCATTGTAATGAATAGATTTGGCTAAGTGAGTCAAGACAACTACGCCCTAACATGCAAGAAGACAATCAAGATGGAAGGAAGACTTTGTGAGACAGTGAGTATGGCAAAGAAGAGTAGACGGGAACTCTCAAGAAGCGGTGAGATGCGGTGAGTGGAGCATCAGTCAAGTCAACTCAAGAAAAGCCAAGTCTCAAGTTGAAGTGAGGAGAAGAGTCATCCAATGATTGGAAGCGACTCTAAGTCACCTGGGAAAGCAAGGAAATGCGGTCAAGTCGAGATAATCGAAAAGAACCGTTGCCGTAAATCAAGAGATTTACTTAAACAAGTAATATCTCCATACCACCTTTCTCGGAGTGCTCAGTCCCGAAGCGTGCAAATGGAATGAACCAATGGGAAGCACTACATCGTGTCGAACTACGAAAAAGTGAAAGAACAATTCATACGAGGAAATGGCAATTCCAAGAAGCGCAAGCCAACGACGCAAAGTGACTTTCAAAAATAAGCCTATCTCTTCAACGGGCAAATTTTTGAAAGTTCACTATAAAAAGGCCGAGGAGTTTGTTTGAGAGAAATGATGCATGAATGACACATACGTGAGATACACAAGCACATTAGAAAAACTGAAACAATCTCAATCCTCAAGCCTACATTTCAAGTACATCAATCCAACACTCACTGTGAAGGAAAGAGAACTTCAATCGGTTGAAGAGAAAAATACGAAACAAGGGGTCTACTTTCGAGAAAGGATTGTAGAAAGGTTCAAGGTTGAACCAAGTCTTAAGCTTTTGGAGGGCTTCGTGATCAAATCCAAAGAGCTTGAGCAAGTGAGTCAGTAGTAGCAAAGCGCCTGCCCTGTGAAGAAGCTGAGTCGTCACGAGCTTGGTGAGTGATCAAGGCGTCTCGATCGAGTCCCTAAGGATCAAGTCAATTTGTTGTGATCAAGACTTGTATACGGACTGTTACCACTTTGTAAACTGATCATTACTTAGTGGATTCCTCCGGGAGTTGGAGAAGAGAGGAGTAGAAGAATTACCCCATCTTGAACCTCTATAAAAACTTTTTGTGTCATTTACATTTCAAACATTTAAATTCTCGCACTTTTAGCGCTTATATCTCATTTGATAAATTTGCTATCCATTTGATAATTTACAAGTACTAAATCAAGCTCTAATATTTTGCTTAATCAAACTTAAGGGTGTTAAGTCTTCCGCTGAAAATAAAACCACAGTTGAGTTAAATCGTAGCCAACAGCTGAGTTACTCCATCAACAAATTTTGATCTGTTGAGAGATTAACTCTCTTGAGTGACTAATTCGATTGTCCATCAAGGACACAACTGTGTAGAATTAACTCTGTAGATTTAAAAGGACTAAATCGAAAATTTGGTAAGGTTTATTCAACCCCCCTTCTAAACCTTACACTTACACCCCTTGGGACCTACAGAGTGTATACCTTGTCTACTCCATGTATGAAAACTTCTGAGCTATAGCCATTTTTTGTCTTCGCATTTGCATAAAACTCTCGGACTATATTCAGTGCGAATGGTCTAGGTTGTGCACAAAGTTTTTTCCATTGCTTCTGATGTATCATTTGTGCAAGTTCACCATCATTCGGCCCCGGTTGTAACCCCCGTTCCGCCGTTATACTCTTCGAGCATAATGTGTCATAATACAACTATTGTGCTTCCAAGTTACGAAAACGATCTTCAACATTCTCCTCGGAAGTACTTGCCACCTTTTTGCCCTTGCTTGGGTTCTTTGTTCTTGGCATTGTAATTGATTTGAAAATCACCTGAAAATAACACAAGCAAAATAACACGTAGAACGACAATACGAGTTAGGGGTTAGGAATTTTGCAACAACTCAAGAATTATGCATCTTTGTCATCAATTCATGATCAAATAACCTTTAGTACACCATGATGACAAGAATCAAATGCCTAGGTGTAATATTTTTCATTGAGACATTTTAACAAACACCTTGTAGGCATATATGCAAAGAAGAGATGAACACCAAATTTGAAATTCAATTCATGCCCATTTTTCAACACCAATCAGTTCAAGCACAATATTATTCATATATCATCACAATGTATCAAGAATTTATCAAGAATTTGAAACTATAATGATAATGAAAATTCCCACATTTTTAACCTAAGCTTGAAAATTTGAAGAAAATTGGTGTACAATTGAAGCTCACTTACCCAATTGATGAAGAAGATGAATTTGATGATCAACTTGTTCAATTGCCCACTTGAATGATGTTAAATGGAAAATTAGGTTGGATTTTTGTAGAAGAAAGCACAAATGGGCGTTAGGGTGTGTGTGTGTTGTGTTTTAGCACTCAAGGCTTACTCAGCCTTTAAATTCGCCCCACCGCGCGCCAGAATGCGGCGCTAAGACCGGGCATCGCAACGCCGTAAAGCTCGTAAGCAGTTTTTCGCGCCACGCTGGCGCCATAGCCAGGTCCCGGCGCGTAGCGCTGCAGACTATTGGCCGCTTTTTTATATATATATAAAATTTAAAAACACACAATCTAACTAAAAATTTAAAATCACACACAAATTAATTCACACAAAAATCACACAAAAAAATTCAAATAAATACACACCACACTAAAAGAAAATAAAATCACACAAAAATTCGATCACACGAAAATCACTTGGGTTGCCTCCCAAGAAGCGCTAAATTTATAGTCGTTAGCCGGACTCAACTATTCGGGATCAAGAAATTCCATCACCAAGCGGAAGATTTAAAACCTTCCTTACTTCCTTCCCGAAATAATGTTTCAATCGTTGTCCATTCACTTGGAACGAATTCCCATCGTTCCCTCTTAACTCGACGGCACCATATGGAAAGACACGTTCAACCACAAATGGTCGGACCATCGTGATTTGAGTTTACCGGAAAGAGTTTCAATCGAGAATTGAACAATAACACTTGTTGGCCGGGTAAGAATTCACGTCGCAAAATCATTTGATCATGCCATTTTTTCATTTTTTCTTTATACATTTTGGCATTTTCATATGATTCTTGACGAAATTCTTCCATTTCGTTTAATTGAAGTAATCGGTTTTCACCGGCCTCTTTCAAGTTAAAATTCAATTTCTTAATTGCCCAATAAGCTCGATGCTCAAGTTCAACGGCAAAATGGCACGCTTTACCAAACACCAATCGATATGGTGACATACCAATGGGTGTTTTATAAGCCGTGCGATAAGCCCACAAAGCATCATCGAGCTTTTGTGCCCAATCTTTTCGATTAAAACTCACTGTTTTTTCAGGAATTTGTTTCACTTCACGATTGGAAATTTCGGCTTGACCATTAGATTGAGGATGGCAACCAAGCGCAATCTTATGACGCACACCAAATTTAGCAAGAAGGTTGTTAAATAATTTATTACAAAAATGCGTACCTTCATCACTTACAATAGCTCGAGGAGTACCGAACCGAGTGAAAATATGCTTGTGCAAGAATTTGAGTACTACCTTAGCATCATTCGTTGGTGTAGCAATTGCCTCAACCCACTTGGAGACGTAATCAACCGCAAGCAAAATGTACAAATTTCCATAAGACGCGGGAAATGGCCCCATAAAGTCAATACCCCATACATCAAATAACTCCACCTCCATTATGCTTGTCAAAGGAAGCTCATGACGCCGTGAAATATTACCAACCATTTGGCATCGATCACAAGTCTTCACAAATGCATAACAATCCTTGAATAATGTTGGCCAATAAAAACCAGATTGTAGTACCTTTGCAGCTATTCGGGTTGGCCTGAAATGTCCCCCATAAGATGAGGAATGACAATGTTGAAGAATCTCTCCAATTTCTTCCTTAGGAACACAACGGCGAATGATAGAATCCGCGCATCTCTTGAACAGTAACGGATCATCCCACAAATAAGACTTAACATCATGTAGGAATTTTTTCTTTTGGTGTGAAGTCAAGTCCGGTGGCAAAACTCCTCCCGCGAGGTAATTAACAAAATCTGCGTACCAAGGTAATGATGTCTCGGCACGCATAATTTGTTCATCAGGAAATGATTCTTTTATTGGACTCTCAATCACCTCGTGAGGTTGCTCAAGGCGGGATAGATGGTCGGCAACCACATTTTCACTTCCTTTTTTATCCCGAATCTCAATATCAAATTCTTGCAAGAGCAAAATCCATCGAATTAACCAAGGTTTTGCATCCTTTTTGGAGAAAAGATATCGTATTGCCGCATGATCCGTATAAACAATCACCTTTGTACCCACCAAGTAAGCTTGGAATTTATCAAATGCAAAAACTACCGCCAACATCTCTTTTTCTGTGGTGGTTTTGTTTCGTTGCGTAGTAAATAACTTTAAAAATTCTGTCTCGCCTTTGACCAAGAACGGCACCCACTGCATAATCACTTGCATCGCACATAAGCTCAAATGGTTGAGTCCAATCCGTCACTATAATAATTGGAGCTGAAACGAGTGCCTTTTTTATCTGTTCAAATGCCTGCAAACACAACTCATCAAAGCAAAAGATAGCATCTTTTTCAAGGAGATTACAAAGTGGTTTAATAGTTTTTGAAAAATCTTTTATGAATCTCCTATAAAATCCTGCATGCCCTAAAAAGCTTCTTATGCCTTTCACATTTGAAGGTGGGGGTAGCTTTTCAATAGCCACAACTTTCGCCCTGTCAACTTCCAAACCTGTACAAGAAATACAATGCCCAAGTACATCCCTTCTTTGACCATAAAGTGACATTTTTCCCAATTAAGTACAAGATTAGTTTCCTCACAACGTTGCAAAACCAGAGATAAGTTATGCAAACAATGGTCAAAAGAAGTACCAAAAATAGAAAAATCGTCCATAAAAATCTCCATGATTTCCTCAACCATACCATGAAAAATCGCCATCATACACCTCTGAAAAGTAGCAGGTGCATTACATAATCCAAATGGCATCCTGCGAAATGCAAAAGTACCATATGGACATGTAAAAGTAGTCTTTTCTTGATCTTTGGGGCAATGGCGATTTGATTGTACCACGAATAGCCATCAAGAAAGCAATAGTATTCGTAACCTGCCAACCTGTCCAACATTTGATCAATAAAGGGGAGGGGAAAATGATCCTTACGAGTAGCTTTATTCAATTTTCTATAATCAATACATACTCGCCATCCTGTGACAGTTCGTGTAGAAATTAATTCATTGTTATCATTTTTCACAATGTCATACCTTCCTTTTAGGAACAACTTTGTCTCGGACTCACCCATGAACTATCAGAAATGGCATAAATAATACCTGCCTTTAGCCACTTTAAAACCTCATTTCTCACAACTTCTTTCATTGCGGGATTAAGTCGTCTTTGGTGCTCAATAGATGGTTTATAAGATTCTTCCATTAAAATTTTATGCATTACAATGGAAGGACTTATACCTTTCAAATCAGAAATATACCAACCCAAAGCCGACTTATGTTCACGAAGCACACGCAACAACTTATCCAATTCGGGTGAAGATAATGAAGCAGAAACAATTACCGGGTAAGTTCTATCTTTTCCCAAAAATGCATATTGAAGATGTTCCAGAAGTTCCTTTAGTTCTAAAGTACCTTTCGGAATATTTTCAATATTGGCATTTTCTAATGCTTCCTTTTGTTTTTCTTTTACAATTTCTTTAGCCTCAAGGGAAAGAATAAACTCAAGCAAATCAATATCATCACTATCTTCTTCATCACATTTCATTATTGAATTAATCAAACAATGTTCTAACGGATCTTTTAAATCTTGTTTTATAACTTCCGTTTGATCACATTGTTCGATCGTATCAATAAAATGACATGTGTGAGGTTCTTCTTGAAATTTCATTGCTTTATAAATGTTAAACAATACCTCATCATCATTTACCCGTAATGTTAACTCTCCTCGTTGCACGTCAATTAGAGCTCGTCCCGTTTCTAGAAAAGGTCTTCCAAGAATCAATGGCATTTCATGATCTTCTTCTATATCCAACACCACAAAGTCCGCCGGAAATATGAATTTATCCACTTTGATCAACACATCTTCAATCACTCCTCTTGGGTAGGTGAGTGATCTATCGGCTAATTGCAATGTGATGGTGGATGGCGTTATTTCTCCAAGGCCAAGTTTCCTGAAAACAGATAACGGCATAAGATTAATGCTAGCTCCTAAATCACAAAGAGCCTTATTAAAATAAGAATCACCAATAGTGCAAGGGATAGTGAAACTCCCCGGATCTCTTAATTTTTGTGGTAGCTTTCTTTGTAAAATGGCGCTACATTCTTCTGTGAGATTGACCGTCTCGTATGCCTCCAGCCTTCTCTTTCTCGACATCACATCGTTCATGAATTTTGCATAGTTTGGCATTTGCTCAAGTGCATCGGCAAAAGGGATGTTAATGTGAATTTTCTTGAATATTTCCAAAAACTTGGAAAATTGCGCGTCCAACTTTTTCTTCTGAAATCTCTGTGGAAAAGGAAGAGAATTTGGTAACACATTATCAGAATTGGAAATTGGTTTTACCTCAATTTTTGCTTTTTCTGATTGCTTATCAATGCCCTCTTCATTGTGGAGTGTTTCAGAGCTTGCTTCTGGTTCATTGGTGGCGTGGGTAGGCATCTTTGGTTCATCATATTCTGTTCCACTTCTCAACTTAATGACCTTGCAATGCTCACGTGGGTTCACCTCGGTGTTACTTGGAAACGTATCAACTTTATGTTGTGAATTAATAGCCGTGGCCAATTGACCCACATGTGTCCCCAAAGATTTGAGATGACTTTCAATTGTTGTAACCCTCGAACCCAAATTTTCTATGTTAGAATCGGCCTTGTTCATCCTTGCTCTTGATTCTACAAGGAATGAACTAAGTAATTCTTCCAAAGACGACTTTTGTTCTCCCACGTGTGTACTCGTACTTGTTTGGTTTTGAAACCCCAGAGGTGGTTGCAACACATTTCTCGTATTGCTATACGATAAATTTTCATGATTGCGAAGTCCCGAATGATAATGCGTTGGCAATTGATTCCCACGATTGTTGAAACCCCGATTGTTCACATAATTTGCTTGTTCAGTATCGGGATTCACAATTTATTGACTTATCTCCATGACTGCCTCTGGTTGTTGTTTCCCACCCGAATTTAGAGTAGCAATTTGCTTTGACAAGGCGGAAATTTGAGAGGCCAATACGGACATAGTATCAAGTTCAAGAACACCGACAACTTTTCTTGGCGTAGATCTCTCAGAAGGCCATTGATAACTTTTGGCAGCCATTTCTTCTAGTAAAAGCATGGCTTCACTTGGAGTTTTAGCCATCAATGTACCTCCCGCTGCAGCATCTATAATAGTTCTCGAATGCCCATTCATACCATTGTAAAAATATTGAACTTTTTGCCAATCTGCGTACCCGTGTTGTGGACACCTCCTCAACAATTCTTTGAATCGCTCCCAGGCTTCGTAGAGTGGCTCAAAGTCGAGTTGATGAAATTGAGCAATCTCACTTTTCAGTTGAAGTGTCTTGCTAGGTGGAAAGAATTTTGCCATGAATTTTTGGTGAGATCATTCCAACTAGTGATACTTCCAGGTGGGAAGGTTTGAAGCCACTGTCTAGCTTTATCACGAAGTGAAAACGGAAATAACCTCAACCGAATAGCTTCATCGGGAACCCCATTCATTATGATAGTATCACATATCTCGAGAAATATAGCCATATGAGCATTCGGGTCGTCTACGGCACTACCCCCAAACTAATTTTGTTGCACCATGTTTATTAGGGCCGGTTTCAATTCAAAATTATTCGCATTGATAGGTTGACGAACAATGCCCGAATAATTTTGATTCGTGGTTTGTCGAAAATAGTCCCTAATGGCCCTTTCTGGTGGTGCAACAATAGGTATGCGTTCTTCATCATCACCGTTTCCTGCCATTTTTGCAAATTCAATTCTTCGTGCGGCTCTAATCTTTCGAAGTGTTCTTTAAATTTCTGGATCAAATAAGATTAAATTAGAACTTTTATTTTCTCGCATCAACAATAAAATGCAAAAATGACAATAACCATATTGTAACAAAAAAAACCAATCTAAATTAAAGTAAAACTACTAAGTAATAATATTAGCGCAAATAAGATGAATTATTCCCCGGCAACGGCACCAAAAACCTGTTAGAGATTTTCTAACCGCAAGTCTACGATGTCAAGTTTTAATATAGAGAAGTAAGGTTGTCGAATCCATAGGGAATAATTATCGAATTATTGCTAAATACTATAATATAGTAGTCTAACTTTATTTAGAAATTCAATATATGATGGAGTTGATTATACTAAAAATACTAAAAATAAATCAAGAATATGAAAATATCAATGAGTTTATCCAAATGATTAAATGAATTCTAGAGGTGTGATGAATCTAATTATCCCTTATGTTATCAATATGGTTTATCAATCATCAATTACCAATTTATAAGTCAAGATTTCTACAATAATCATTTCCTCTCTCAAGTGCTAAATGATTTTAGATTCAATTGGGAAATCAATATCTCTATAAAAATCACCAATTAAAATCTCAATAAAAGCTATGAATCTTGATAAATGACTTCAAAGGATTCACAAATCTCTCAATTCTATGAAGTCTAGGTTATGCTATTCCAAGGTCATGTATTCAATTACCTCTCTCAAGTGTCAAATCAAATACACCAAACAATCTAAATTATTGATCAAGTAATTTAGAAGCAATAGATCCAAATAGCACAAATAAATTGATAGATCTAGATTGACAAACCACAATATCAAAACATAAGTTCAAACGTGGATTACATCATCCCTCTAGAATTATAGAGTTTAGCTCATGATTAAAGAAAATGAATCCATAAGAATACAACAATACATCTTACAAGATATGAAGAAAGCAACAAAATAAGAACAAGAGTTGAGGATCTTCTCTATTTCTAGATGATAGAGCCTCCAATCTTCCTTCTCCAAATTCTTCCCAAGATGCCCCAATCCTTCTTTCTTGTCTTGTAGCTGTTTTCTTGTCTTCCCAAGGGTTCCAAACTCCCCTATTTCAAGCCCCAAGGCTAGTATTTATAGTACCCAAAAGTCCAAGAAAGGGGTAGGTAAACATAGGTTTTTCCGCCCCCGGGCACTGCGGCGCCCATCAACTCACCTGCAATTTATCACACAGCGCAAGCTGCGCGCCAACAACTTACTAGAAATTTTTTTCCGCCTGCAAAGCCACATGCCTTTGTCCAACTGCGCGCCCTGTCGGGCTCGCGGGCGCCAGGCGGCGGCTGCAGCGCCCGCCCGTCCTTGGCCAAAGTGCGATTTTTCCTTCTTTATACGCGATTTCTTCTTTGAATGGGGTTAGAGATTTTTCTAACCGCAAGTCTACACTAACAAGTTTTTGGCGCCGTTGCCGGGGAATAATTCATCTTATTTGCGCTAATATTATTACTTAGTAGTTTTACTTTAATTTAGATTGGTTTTTTTTTTGTTACAATAGGGTTATTGTCATTTTTGCATTTTATTGTTGATGCAAAAAAATAAAGGTGCTAATTTAATCTTATTTGATCCAGAAATTGAAAGAACACTTCGAAAGATTAGAGCCGCACGAAGAATTGAATTTGCAAAAATGGCAGGAAACGGTGATGATGAAGAACGCATACCTATTGTTGCACCACCAGAAAGGGCCATTAGGGACTATTTTCGACCAACCACGAATCAAAATTATTCGGGCATTGTTCGCCAACCTATCAATGCGAATAATTTTGAATTGAAACCTGCCCTAATAAACATGGTGCAACAAAATCAGTTTGGGGATAGTGCCATAGACGACCCGAATGCTCATCTGGCTATATTTCTCGAGATATGTGACACTATCAAAATGAATGGGGTTCCCGATGAAGCTATTCGGTTGAGGTTATTTCCGTTTTCACTTCGTGATAAACCTGACAGCAGTGGCTTCAAACCTTCCCACTGGAAGTATCACTAGTTGGAATGATCTCACTGAAAAATTCATGGCAAAATTCTTTCCACCTAGCAAGACACTTCAACTGAAAAGTGAGATTGCTCAATTTCATCAACTCGACTTTGAGCCACTCTACGAAGCTTGGGAGCGATTCAAAGAATTATTGAGGAGGTGTCCACAACACGGGTACGCAGATTGGCAAAAAGTTCGAGATTTCTACAATGGTATGAATGGGCATTCGAGAACTATTATAGATCTTTTGCGGGAGGTACATTGATGGCTAAAACTCCAAGTGAAGCCATGCTTTTACTAGAAGAAATGGCTGCCAATAGTTATCAATGGCCTTCTGGAGAGATCTACGCTAAGAAAAGTTGCGGTGTTCTTGAACTTGATACTATGTCTGCATTGGCCTCTCAAATTTCCGCCTTGTCAAAGCAAATTGCTATACTAAATTCGGGTGGAAAACAACAACCAGAGGCAATCATGGAGATAAGTCAAGAAATTGTGAATCCCGATACGGAACAAGCAAATTATGTGAACAATCGGGGTTTCAACAATCGAGGGAATCAATTGACGATGCATTATCATCCGAGACTTCGCAATCATGAAAATTTCTCGTATAGCAATACGAGAAATTTGTTGCAACCACCTCCGGGATTTCAAAACCAAGCAAGTACGAGTACACACGTGGGAGAACAAAAGCAGTCTTTGGAAGAATTACTTAGTTCATTCCTTGTAGAAACACGAGCAAGAATGAACAAGACTGATTCTAACATGGACAAGCTCAGCTCGAGAGTTACAACAATAGAAGGTCACATCAACTCCTTGGTGACACAAGTAGGGCAGTTAGCAACAACAATGAATTCATTGCAGCAGAGAGGGAAATTTCCGAGTGATACAGAGGTTAATCCAAGGGAGCATTGCAATGCAATTTTTGTAAGATCGGAGGTAGAAATTCAGCTTTCACCCGAACAATCGCCCATTTATGTGAAACCAGTGGAATCCAAGAAAATGAAGTTGGAGGAATTTGAGACTGATTTCTATTTGTGAGAGGAATGTAGTGCAATAGTCGAGTAAACTACCTCGAGAAAATGAAGGATCCGGGGAGTTTCACTATTCCTTGTACTATTGGAGGAGTTTTCTTTGAGAAACCACTTTGTGATCTTGGGTCCAGTGTGAATATTATATCTCTTTCTGATGTGATGAAGTTTGGGCTCGGGGAGGTGAAGCCGTCCAATATCACTTTGCAGTTTGCTGATCGATCCATCGCCTATCCGTGGGGAATCATTGGAGATGTATTGGTAAGAATTAATAAATTTGTTTTTCCTGTGGATTTTGTAGTGTTGGATGCGAATGAGGACAAGAAAATACCTATCATCTTTGGGCGACCATTTTTAGCTACAGCACGGGCTTTGATCAATGTAGAAATGGGGGAGCTAACTCTGCGGGTAAATCAGGAGAAAGTTGTATTCACCATTCATCCAACCAACATTCTAAAATTTGAATTAAATGATGGTAAACAGATGGTTGGGAATATAGCTGAAGACAATGGAGGACACTTGGGGATGAAAACCAACACCACCAAGACACAATGGAAGAGTTGGGGAAGAGGATTGAAGACATTTATCATCTAGAAATAGATAAGATTCTTCTTTAATCTCTTTAATTCTTTCTTTGTTGTTTCATGTATATCATTTGAGATGCATTCTCATTTGATTATGGGTATTTGTATTTTCATCATGAGCTAAACTTTATAATTCTAGAGGGATGATGTAATCTATATTTGAACTTATGTTTTGATATTGTGGTTTGTCAATCTAGATTTCTCAATCTATTTGTGCTATTTGGATTTAAATGTGAGGCCCCGAAATTTAACAACGTGAGATACGGTGTTGTAGTGATTATTTATTCGGCTATGTATCACAGACCTATTATTAATGAAACGCGACTCTACTTTTATTTAGTTCTTCCAACGTCAATTACGCATTTCACATTTTTGAGCTTAGCAATTTTATATTCTCATCTAGTATTAATACTTGATCGAATGACTACGACTTTAGAAATATTGAACCCTCGATAATTTTGGAGTACATTCTAATTCTTATCCAAATATTTCACCTTATTCTACAATAGACTTCTAACCAAATTCCAATTTATTTTGAGGAAACACACATTTTATTATTTCACATCTTTATTTTTATCATCCTATATATATATATAAACCTAATTATTTCAATCTTAAAAAAAAAACATATTATTTTTGCTCCCAACTTTTGATCACATGCATAAAGGGGTGGGGGGACAACTTTTTTCTTTCCAACCAAAATTTGCAAATAAACAAGTAACAAGAATTTGTTAATCATTCCTTTTCCCCTCAACTTTCGGCTATAGCATGTTTAGGGGAGGAATCATTCAATTTTTTTTATTTATCTCCCAACATACTTTAGTGATCCAATTATTACACATCAAAATAATAATAATAACAACAATAATAATCCTCCTCAAGACCAAATTTTAAGAAGAATCAAATTTTCCTCATCTAATCAAACTTCCAACCTTTCCTTGTTAACACTCTTGAACAAGAACACAACAATCTCTTCCATTCTTTCTCTAAGGGGCCGAAATTTCCTAAGGTAAGGTGAGAAAGTTTTCTTCCATTTTTATTTTATCTCCTTGAAACTTCAAACCTATACCTTCAATTTCTAACTTGATGAATCCTTCTTGATGAGGTACTCCTAGAGAAATTTCTTGAAGAATTAGAGACTTAAATTTGACTACAATCTTGAAGAGGAAATTCCATTTTTGAGACTACTTGAAGACATTAAGGTGAGTAGTAACCATTTGGTCCTAGTATATTTTCTTTAGACTTGAGACTTTAATTTTAACACCAAAATATGGTTTGGATACCATTTAGGGGCTGATCTTCAAGAGTTTGAGTCAATAAGTTGATTCAAGAAAGAAGACTACATTTTAGATCAACCCGAGAAACTACTACGAGGTGGGTGGAAAAATCCTTTCAACTTCTAGGTGTTTTAAATTGAAAATATGCATGTAGTATTTTGTTATTGAGCACTTGAGATATATACTATGTATTGCATGCTATTTTCTTGTATCAAGTTGGAAAAATCCTCAAGTGTTGCTCAAAAATGTGATTTATCAAAAAAAATAGGGCATACATGTACACTTTATTGTTATATTTGATGAAATTTTGTATGAGAAGGATATGTATGTGTATGACTCTTGAAATCTATGTTTTGAATGATTTATAACCTGGACAATTCGAGCATAATTGATTAAAATTCAACTTTTGGACTTAAAATGCAAAAATGGAAAGTTGGTGGACTTAATTGCAAGAAAATAAAACTTAAGGGACCTCTCTGTAATTTCCAATTTTTGGGACTGAACTCAGGTTCAAAAATTATGTTTTGACATTTTAATAAAGTTTTAAGAGTTTTAGATAAATAAAATCAACCCTTAAAAGCCCAAGGACTAGATTGTAAAATTTGAGAAGTTTAGGGGCTATTTTGCAAATTTCGAAACTGTACCAGACCCTAATTTTAAAATTTGAAATTTTAACTCTTAAGGTACTGGAAATAACATATTTTAAGTGTATTCCAAAAATCCAAGTGGTTATAGCTTGGAAAGTAATTTTATAAAAATTGAGGGACCAAATTGTAAAAGATTAAATTTGAGGACCAAAATACAATTTCCTGGACTTATGCAGTCCATACACCTGTAAATACTAATTTAACTATAACTTAATTATATTTCGGACCCAAGGTTCAAATTTCATAACAATTGGACCCCTAAAAGCCTTAAAGGCAATTATTTCAAAATGGGACAAAAATGAGATTTTCAAAAGTTAAAGGACCTACACTTATTTCTTTTAAAAACTGCTTTTGTCCCAATATTCTATTAACCTTAGTGACATTTTCCAACTGAAATCACATTAAAAGCCCTCCCGGTTTGTGAGTTCCGATTATTTTAAACTTAAGGCCCGAAATGATAATTTTAACAAATTTGGGGCCAATGTGAGAATTTTATAAAAACTCGACCTCAAAACTTTAAAAACCTGAATCTATGAACAATTTAGAGATTTTAGGAACTGACCTCATAATTGTTCAAGGTCGGGATATTTATTTATTCAATTTTTAACTCCAAAAGTATTGATTTTTACAAAACGAGGCTAATTGTAAATTTTCTTTTTTTATCAAGGACCTAATTTAAATTATTTTCCATTTACTAAAACAGCCCTGGACCCTCTGAATTTAATTATTAATTAAAATATTTTATTTTCTCAAAAACCCCTTGACTTATCGGATCGTCTTGACCGATTAAAACCCGATCGCGGGGCGACTTCCTCGTCTTGCGATTTTGAATCAATAACGGGACTTATGTTCCACCTAATCTTTCAAGATATCGAAGATTGCTTATCCTTCCGATAATCATCTTCATCCAAATAACTCCATCAATGCCATAATTACCATTCGCGATTTTCAAACCTTTTCATGAACTGCTTCCCGAATCAATATACTCGATTGCCTGGTTGACTACCTGAATGTGTATTTAATTTACTGCCTGAGTCAACTTGGTGTGTCGAGCTCACAGTCGGAATGGATACGTCGGGGATGGAACCGGGTAGCTCGGCTGCTATTCCACTCTTCTGGCCCCATCGTCCTAATCCCGCAATTGAGGGACGGAGTTTGTCCAAGGGAAGCGGGTCGTAGTACTTGAGGTATAATCATGATTATGACAAATCCGAGCCTTGCTAGCTCCACTGTGGATTTTGTCTTTGCCTATGGAGCGATAAGGTGACAGGTCTTGGACCATCTTACTCGGGGAGTTACAAGGAAGAACGAAGGAATCATTTTGCCCCGATCCACACGATTCGAGTTAATCGGACCCATTTGGTTGGCGCTACAAATCCGTACGCAACCGCTACTTGTCTTGCATAGGATTGGCGTCACAAATCCGTACGCAATCCTCCTGTCTGCTTGAACCATAGTGCCTGCGTGACCACAAACTGTTTTCTTAAACTGTATAAGTATATTACTTAAATATCACGACGCTTGTAGACTGTGTGTGAAATCATGCATCATCTCTCACGCGTTTTCATACAACTAAATTTCTCGCATTAACTATATATATCGCCACACTTGCACACGATCACCCCATCCACTGAGATTTCTGTCTCACCCCCTCCTGTTTTCTAACCTTAGAGGAGGACTTTGTCGAAGAAGATGAACCTGCCTTGGATTGAATTCTCATGCCCCGCCCGTTGGACTTACTTCCTATCGTTATCTATGTTGTTGGACTGTTTTCTTTTATTTTACTGCTGTTGGACTCTTTTATTTTCTTTGAAATTCTGGACTGTAATTTAAGGGCGTAGGACCCTTTGACACTTAAGTTGGCGATATGATGTGTATTTTATTTTCTAGTTCTGGACTGTAAGCTATTTGGTTGTTGGGATGTATTTGTAAACGTACTGTACTTGTAGTTTTCCGCTGCT
This sequence comes from Rehmannia glutinosa, assembly GCA_016081115.2. Lineage (NCBI taxonomy): Eukaryota > Viridiplantae > Streptophyta > Magnoliopsida > Lamiales > Orobanchaceae > Rehmannia > Rehmannia glutinosa. Next base: position 144,096,248 of record CM071926.1, read on the forward strand.
TTAGACCTTGTTTCACTTGGGATTGTTACATCATTTTCTAGAATGTTGGATTTATTTCTGTTTAAGTGATTGATTATGGGTATTTGTATTTTCATCATGAGCTAAACTTTATAATTCTAGAGGGATGATGTAATCTATGTTTGAACTTATGTTTTGATATTGTGGTTTGTCAATCTAGATTTCCCAATCTATTTGTGCTATTTGGATTTATTGCTTCTAAATTACTTGATCGATAATTTAGAGTGTTTGGTGTATTTGATTTGACACTTGAGAGAGGTAATTGAATACATGGCCTTGAAATAGCATAACCTAGGATTTCATAGAATTGAGAGATTTGTGAATCCTTTGAAGTCATCAACCAAGATTCATAGTTTTTATTGAGATTTCCATTGGTGATTTTTATAGAGATATTGATTTTCCAATTGTGATCTAAAATCATTTGGCACTCGAGAGAGGAAATGATTCTTGTAGGAATCTAGACTTATAAATTGGTAATTTGTGATTGGTATACCATATTGATAATATAAGGGAAAACTAGATTCATCACACCTCTAGAATTCATTCTCCCATAGATTTAGATGTTTATATTTTGATTAGTTATATCTAGTTGTTTTTATTTATAAATTGAGACATCCATCTATTATTGATCTGTCAAATATAGCATAGGTAATTTATACTTGGTACTTATACACGCATTCCCTGTGGATACGACAACCCTACTCATATCACTATATTAAAACTTGACAACCGTACACTTGCGGTTAGAAAAATCTCTAACAAGTTTTTGGCGCCGTTGCCGGGGAATGTGTTTTGTGTGATATCAAGGTTGATTGCCTAGTTGTAATTTGACTATTTTTCTTTTGTTTTTTTCTTTTCTTGTTTTAATTTTGTGTAATTGTTTTAGGCACATCATTAGATGGAATTATAATGTATGCATATACGTGGCCAACCGATGATGCTCCGTGATTTTGGAAGTCAAAGTGTGAACCATTTTGTTCCTTATTATCCACCTCAAGAAAATGTATGGACCCAAAATATGGCAAATCATGAAACCTTTCATCAGCCCACAAGAACAATTGTCCGACTTGGAAGAAATACTTTATCAATTTCTAGATGATTGTGAGGCAAGAAGACGACAAGATGAGATAAAACGTCGGTCCGAGTTGGAAAAAATCTTGTTGAGTTTATCGAAGAGTGTAAGATAAGAAATCGAGAAAGTGATGATAGATTACTACAAACCGAGGCAAGCATTCAACAAAATGAGATTACATGTCAAACTATGTCAAAGTTACTCCAACAAATGATTGACCAACTTAATAATGAAGAGTCGTCATCATTCTTGGGACTGGTGAAATAGAAAATCATGAACATGAATTGCCCATTATGAAAAAGGTGGACGTCCTTCAAAATTTGGAGGAGACTTTTGAAGAGTGCAATCCGATCTTACAAGAGGAGGAGCCACATCAAATTAACTCGGGGAGTATCTCTATCTTTCACTCAATTGAAAATCCTCATATTGACAAAAATATGTGCACTCTAGATGTAAGCTTCAATACAAATGTATCAAATTTTAAGAAGCATACACTTGAAGGAACAATGTTTGAAAATGGTGATCAATTAACATGTTCTCTGATTTCATGATATTTAATGTGAGTAAAGATAGAAATATCTTTACTATGATTGATAAACCATTTTTCATCATTAGGAACACATTTTTTGATTTCCAAAAGACCATCAACATTCGGATCCTTAATCATCCACGTCTTATAACACTAAAGGATCGCTTATACTATTGGAAAATACAAAGGCGTGGCATGATCGACACTTATTTTTGGATCCCGGTTGAGTAAAACAAAAGTCTGGCTAAAAACTTTAAATTTAGCGCTTCTTGGGAGGCAACCCAAGCTCATTTTACTTGCTTTCATAGTTTGATTAGTTAGAATGTTTGTGTTTTATTAGAAGTAGTCATGTTGCATCTCACCCTGTCCCTCTTGCATGCTCATTACGCGATTCTTGTGAAATTATGTGCAAAAGGTGCTTATTGTGATAGTATTTGGATGCATTGAAATTTTGGCATAATATGATATTTAATTGCATATACATCATTTACCTTGATTTATGCCCACCATGTGTTTGATAAAATGACGCAATGAGAAATTTAACACTTTTGCATACCCTTCTTGGTTGATTGCTTGGAGGAGTTCACATGTCGATCACAATTATATAACATTGATGTAGCTCCCATGGTCTTCACATGATATTGTGGTACTTTACCCCATTGCTCGTTTCCACGTTTGGTTTTGTTTGACAAAGTTGGTATTGTGCCTCCTAAATCATAGAAAGGCAAGGAAAAAGCCATCGACCCTATGGAGTGCTACCAATTGGCCCTGTTGCTTCTCTTTCACCCCACGATTCCAACGAGGAGTTGCACCTCTTCCATTGAGGACAATGGTTATATTAAGTTTGGGGGAGTGGTAATACCTTTTTCAGTTTGTGATCCTACTTTCTTCATGTTTTTTTTTGTGTCTTGTATATTTGCTTTGAGTTGAGTCGAGTCGAGTCATTTGTTGAACTGTAGAACTGCATGACTAAGTGAATTTGTCGAATATGAGTTAAACGGTCAAAAGAGCATGTGTTTGAGCGGTGATCTATGTTTCATTCCATTAATTCCATCTACATGCATAATTCAGTTGATTTATTTGAAAATGATTTATGAAGTTGAGTGCTTCTTATATGATCCCACCGGATTCTAGAACTTGTCTGATCACTAGTCGAGGCGAAATCCTCGGTGAAGTAACATTAAGGAAATGATTTAGGCCATCTTTGAACAAACTAGAGCCAAAAATGCCTACCTTTATATTATATATTTTCACTAGTGTCCCCTTTGAGCCTATTAAACCCGTTCTTTGGCAACCAAATCTTATACCTTGAGCCTACATGTGAAAATCCTAATGACCCATCACTCATACACACAAAATGTTGAAGGTTGAGGAGGGTATGATAAGTAGGGTATATGTTCACTTGCATGAAGTTGCCGAAAAAAAAAAAAAAAGAAAATATGAACCCTCATGTGTAAAAAAAAAAAAAAAAGTTTGGGGGTTTCAAAAAAAAAAAAAATCAGTGAATTTAGGCTCATAAAAGGAGAACAGTGGAGAATTCAACAAAAGTGAAAGTAGCTATTTTGTTTGGCAATTGGTGATTTGAAGTGATAATTGTGTGTTTGGGTGAGTTGAGCCACTTAATCCTATATTTTCCTACCTTACCTAAGCCCACATTACAAGCCTTGAAAGTCCTATTGATCCTTGTGTTACATTAGCCTACATTAGTGGAGATTAGTGTGAATGATAAGCTTATGGAATCCGGTAAGCATTTCATCTGGATATTCAGAAAGTGGATCATTTTGATAACACTTGATTGCGTGAATCTATTTGAATAATGTAAACGGAATTGGCATGAACATTCAACACATTTGATCACAATGTCAAAACACATGCTTGATTGATAGTGAAATGAGTATGAGACAAATGATATTGGTTGTGAAGTTTTGCAGTTTGTTTGTATTGTTGTGTCTTGTATTTTTCATTTTAGAGTTGTAATTGCTTGAGGACAAGCAATATTCTAAGTTTGGAGGTATTTGTTCACTTGGTTTTATACCATTGATTTGGGCTTCCTAGACTTGAGTTTTGTGTTGTTTTTGAGTATTTTGAGTCGTTTTTGTTATATCTCATAGGTTAGGCATTAATTTCTATTCTTTCGAGTCATTTAAGAGGCCAAGCCATGTTGAGGGCCAATTATATTGAGTCTAGAGTCATTTTAATGAGTCGTGTGTCAAAAGAAGCAAGGATGATCAAACAACGAAAGATTGATTTCAAGAAATGTCCAAACGCGTCTGGAATTTCTATCACTGGCAGGGTTTAGTATTTTGGTCTTAACTTTCACTACAAAATTGCTATGGAGCTGATTCAAGTGGATATGGAAAGCTAAGAGAGAGGGCTACAACTCTTATGAAGACACCTAAAGCAAATTCGGACATTTGGATGGCGCTACAGCGCGAAAGAGGCGCTGCAGCGCAACAGCGGAGCCGCAACGCCCAAAACGGGCGCCGCAGCGCCTGGGAGTGTTCTAAGGGCACTGCAGCGCCCCGTCCTTGGCGCTGCAGCGCTCGACACAGAAAAAGGGCCGTCTGGGTTTGTGTTTTGGCGCTGTAGCGCCCATTTTCGAGCGCTGCAGCGCCCGTGGGCGGACAAAACAAGAAATGTCCGATTTTGCTTTGGGTGTCTTCATAAGAGTTGTAGCCCTCTCTCTTAGTTTCCATATCCACTTGAATCAGCTCCATAGCAATTTTGTAGAGAAAGTTATGACCAAAATACTAAACCCTTGATCTTTAGAAATTCCAAACGCGTTTGGACATTTCTTCAAATCAATCTTTCGTTGTTTGATCATCCTTGCTTCTTTTGACACACGACTCATTAAAATGACTCTAGACTCAATATAATTGGCCCTCAACATGGCTTGGCCTCTTAAATGACTCGAAACAATAGAAATTAATGCCTAACCTATGAGATATAATCAAAACGACTCAAAATACTCAAAAACAACACAAAACTCAAGTCTAGGAAGCCCAAATCAATGGTATAAAACCAAGTGAACAAACGTGGATTGGATGAGGGCTTGATTCCACCAATTGGTGGAAGGGTTAATAAGAAGGTTGACAGTGGAGGAGGGCGTGAATGGGATCGGTATGGGCGGTGGTGGCGAGAAAGGTGCTGAGGGAAGCCAATCAACTCCCCATATTTTGGTAGTAGTACCGCTATGAATCCGTCGTAAGCAACCCAACTTAATAACATGTCTGCCTTCCAATATGTTTCTCCAAGCCCATGATGGTCTGGACCCCAGAGTTGCATGCATGAAAGAACCCGTGCTAAAGTATTTCGCTTTAAAAATCTGTGCCAAGAGTGAGAAGGGACACGTGAGCAATCTCCAGGCCTGCTTGGACAAAAGGGCTAGGTTGAGTGCCCGTAGCTGGCAGAACCTGAGCCCCTTGCTTCTAGCCAATTTATACCATGCTTGCCAATGGATCCGTTTGTGGTCTTGAGAGCTACCCCACCAGAAATTAGATATCATAGATTGTAATTCCTCAATCACCGTACCGGGAAACTAGGAGCAACTCATGGTGTACGACGGGATGGCCTGTAGCACAGCTTTTATGAGAATCTCTTTGCCAGCCTTCGAAAAGTTATGGCGAGACCATCCTTGAATACATTTCCAAATGCGATCCTTAATGTGCCCAAACACCTGCTTTTTATTTCTTCCCATGATGCTTGGTAATCCGAGATATTTCCCATATGACTCAACTCGATGAAATCCCAGAATGTTTAGAATGTCGTCTGCGGCGCGCTGGTTTACATCCTTAGTGAACATAATGCCGGATTTATCCAAATTCACTAGCTGGCCGGATATTTTTTCATAAAGATTGATTGCAAACCTAAAATGTCTGGCCTCTTCGCGGGTGGCGTGTCCAAGTAATAATGTATCATCTGCGAAGAATAAGTGCGAAATGTGAGGCGCCGTGCGGCTGACTGCAATGCCATGGATTATGCCGCATCTTTGTAGGTCCTGCAAAAGACAAGAAAATACTTCCGAGCATATGATGAATAAATATGGGGAGAGGGGGTCTCATTGCCGGATGCCTCTTTGGGGAGTAAGTTTCCCAAATTCGGTTCCGTTAAGGAGAAAAGAAAAGGAGGATGACGAGATGCATGCCACGATTAATTTAACAAACTGGGTGGGAAATCCTAGGGTTAACATGGTGGCTTTGAGGAAGGACCATTCTATTCTATCGAAGGCTTTGCTCATGTCCAATTTAATGGACATGAGGCTTTGGGAAGACGCGACTTTAGTACGCATATGGTGATGGATTTCGTGAGTAATGAGGACGTTATCAGTAATAAGCCGACCCGAGACAAATGCGGATTGGGATGGGGAAATTATATCAGGCAGAATAGTACGGAGGCGGTTGGCTAGGACTTTGGACGCTAGTTTATAGATAACATTGCACAGACTTATGGGGCGAAATTGGGTTATGACATCGGGATTTTTGGTTTTCGGAATGAGCACAATGTGAGTAAAATTGATATTGTGGTCCAGTTTTTGGTGGTTTAGAAAATTTAAGACGTAGGACACAACATCATTTTTGAGGGAGGACATGTCTTTGAGAGCTTTGACGATCTCCGCTTCCGTGTAAGGCATCGTGAGTAGTTGCGTCATAGCCGCTGAAAATCTGGGAGTGATTCTATCAAGAACCTCTGGAGATCGCCTAGTAAAGCAGTTTGTCCGATTTTTTAAGGGAAATGCGTTCGATTGGTATATCGACTTGGAAGCAAACTCAATTGACAGTTGGAAGCAGTTAGAGCATGAGTTTCTCAACCGATTTTACAGCACCCAACAGATGGTTAGCATGATCGAACTCACAAATACACGTCAGTGGAAGGAAGATCCCATCATCGACTACATCAACCGATGGAAAAACTTGAGCTTCAACTATAAAGATCAATTGTCAGAAGCTTCGACTATCGAGATGTGCATCCAAAGAATGCATTGGGGCCTTCGATACATTCTTCAGGGAAACCAATCGAAGATATTTGAAGAGTTGGCTACTCGGGCCCATGATATGGAGTTAAGCATGGCCTCAAGGGGAGTCGAAGGGCCACCCATCCAAGAGTCTCAGAAATCTAAAGAATGATAAGAAGCCAAGAAATGGGGGAAGTTTTATTCTAAAGCTCAAAAAAAGAATCCATGGCAGTTAACACAACACCTATCAAGTTTAAGGGCACTGCAAATGTGAAGACTAATGAAAAGAAAGACATTCCTCAAGAAACAGAGCAAATAAAGTTGACTCTGAGGGAGACACAAGCAAAGCAATATCCGTTCCTCAACTCTGATGTCTCTGGGATATTTGATGATCTGATCAAGGAAAACCTCATTGAATTGCCAGAAATGAAGCATCCCGAAGAAGCTGGGTGAATCGATGATACTCAAGTATCATCGTTTGGTAGGCCATCCAATTTATGATTGCTTCATTTTCAAAGATAAAGTCACGAAGTTGTCTCGCCAAGGAAAGATATCACTTTAAGAAGATACTACAACTAGCAATGTTATTACCATCACATTTAGATCCAAAGATGTTGTGATGGAGAACACGCATAATGATGGAGTTGTTGCATGCAATGTGACGAGTGAGCAACATGTTTCATCTAGTGAATCATGTTTCTTTGAGAAAGAGATTAACACTATTGCTGAAGATTGTGTGTCGGTGATAACCTTCACTGATAAGGACCTACTTCTTGGTTCGAAGCCCCATAATAGGCTGCTATTTGTGCCTGGCTATACTCGCGAGCGAAAGGTGAATATAATTTTGATTGATGGAGGCTTAGCGGTAAATATCTTATCATTGCGTACACTAAAAGAGTTGGAGATCCCCATGAATTAACTCGCAAATAGTCGTTTAATGATCTAAGGCTTCAACCAACGGGGCAAAGGGCTCTCGGCATTATAAGATTGAAGTTACTGATGGGTGACATGACCTCAACTGCACTATTTAATGTCATAGATGCTAAAACCTCTTACATTATCCTTCTGGGACGTCCTTGGCTACATGAGAATGGGGTGGTTCCTTCTACTTGGCATCAATGCTTCAAATATTGTGGAGATGGTGTGGTGAGAAAAGTTCTTGGAGATGACAAGCCTTTCACCGAGGCAGAGTCACATTTTGCCGATGCCAAATACTACTTTGAAGATATTGAATCAATCAAGGCTAATGAAAATCCACCGAAGCAACAAGATGACAAAGTCAAAGAAAGCAAAGTCAAGAGTGCTTCTACAAGTCGTGATAACAATGGACCTTTGGAGGAATTGATGTTCCTTTTAACAAAATTTGACGACAAAAAACCATCTCTCCAGCCACTCGATAAGTTTGTCCGCCCAATTGAAGGACCCAAACTGAACATGGAGAAAAGCTCCGAGATGCAAAATATTTTGATCCAAAAGCTTACAATCTTCTCGTTAAAGCTGGGTATAACCCGCAACAGAATTCCACCTTGGGTAGGCTCCCTTCTGAAGCTAAGGAGACTCAAAAGATGTTGAAAGAAAGTGGACATACTCGGACTGGCCTTGGATTTGTGGCCCCAACTCCCATTCAAATAGCCATTAGAAGAGCCAACGTCAATTATGTGTCTGAAGGAGAACTTTCATCGACAGAGGATGTCTTTGATGAAAATGGAAAAAGGTGCGACGAATATCAGTCTTTGATAGACTCGACCTCATTCAAAATTTGAAGAGAAAAGAAACCATCCATCAAAGGTTGGGCATCTCTACAACATCAAAGTATTGGAAAAGATCTAGAAATTCATGGGCTACTCAAAATCTTCAAAATCTAGTTCCATCTCGTATGAGTAGACAAACTACTTTGCTCATATCATGTGAAAAAGTTCTTAAAGCCAAATTCCAAACTATCATTTTCACACAACCTCAAGATGATGAAGATGATAAATAAAGTGTGGAATCAACATAACATATCACCTTGAGCGAAGAAGGGGAAGGAGAATATGCCGAAGATGCTCCTCTCGAACTTGAAGAAAGGATCAAAGACATAGTCGATGAACTAAAAGAAAACAATTTGGGCAACATTGATAATCCACAACAAATCTACATCAGTGCATTATTGACAATTGATGAAAAAAATTTGTATGTTGAACTGCTTCAGGAGTACAAGGATGTATTTGCTTGGTCCTACAAAGAGATGCCTGGATTAGATCCAAAAGTAGCAGTACATCATTTGTCCGTTAAGAAAGGAACCCATCCAATTAAGCAAGCTCAACGATGATTTTGGCCCGACTTGGTTCCATTGATGGAAGCTAAAGTAAACAAACTCATAGAAGCTGAGTTTATTCGAGAAGTCAAGTACCCTACATGGATCTCAAGCATTGTCCCTGTAAGGAAAAATAATGGTCAAATCAGAGTTTGTGTTGAATTTAGAGATTTAAATGGGGCGTGTCCCAAAGACAATTTTCCACTGCCCATAATTTTACTCATGATTGATTCTACTACGGGCCACAAAGAATTATCTTTCATGGATGGATTGTCTGGATATAATCAAATACGTATGGTTCCAGAAGATGAAGAGTTGACAAACTTTCGTACCCCAAAAGGTATATACTGCTACAAAGTGAGGCCATTCAGTTTGAAGAATACTGTAGCTACATATCAAAGAGCCATGAAGAAAATATTTGATGATATGATTCACAAAAATATTGAGTGCTATGTCGATGATGTGGTAGTGAGTCTAAGAAGCGAGAAGATCACCTCCTTGATTTGAGAAAAGTTTTTGAACGACTAAGGAGATATCAACTTAAGATGAACCCACTGAGTGTGCATTCGGTGTCTGCTCTGGACATTTTCTTGGGTTTGTAGTTCGTCATAGGGGTATCGAGATTGAGCAAGCAAAGATTGATGTGATAGTAAGGATGCCTGAACCTCGCGATATTCACAAACTCAAAAGTTTACAAGGAAAATTGGCTTATATTTGAAGATTCATTTCAAATCTAGCCGGTCGATGCCATCCATTCAGTCGTCTTATGAAGAAAGGTGTTCCATTTGAATGGGATGAATCTTTCCAGAATGCTTTCAAAAGTATCAAGGCATATTTGATGAAGTCTCCTGTGTTGGTTGCACCAGTACTTAGGCGCCCATTGATCCTTTATATCACTGCTCAAGAACGTTCTGTTCGAGCTCTACTAGCACAAGAACATGATGGTGGAAAAGAGAGTGCTCAATACTACTTGAGTCGGATGATGACATCAAATGAGTTGAATTATTCATCGATTGAAAAGATATGCTTGACATTAATCTTTGCGATCTTAAAGTTGAAGCACTACTTCCAAGCCCACACCATTCGTCTTGTCTCGAAAGCAAATCCACTAAAATACTTTATGATAAAGCCAGTTCTTTCTGATAGACTTACGAGGTGGTACCTTCAATTGAAACAATTTGAAATCACATATGTCCCTCAAAAAGTAGTAAAAGGGCAAGTCTTGGCGGACTTCTTGGCAAATCACCCTATCACTGCTGAGTGGGAGCTATCCGATGAATTACCTGATGAAAATGTGCTCGTAATTGAAATTTCCCCTCCATGGAAGGTACTTTGATGGAGCTTCTCATCGAGAAGGAGCTGGAGCTGGAGTCATCTTGGTTACATCTGATAGAGAAATATTGCCTTACTCCTTTACTCTAACTCAAAATTGTTCAAACAATGTTGCTGAATACCAAACTCTTATCCTTGGGTTACAGATGGCAGTTGACATAAAGAAATTGCATTTGGAAGTTTATGGAAATTCTAAATTAGTGGTCAATCAACTACTTATATACGAAGTAAAGAAGCCCAAGCTACTCCCATACGTCAATTATGCGAAAAGGCTTATTGGATGGCTTGGAGATATAGCAATCGAGCATATTTCAAGGAAGGATAATAGACAAGCCGATGCTTTAGCTAAACTTGCTTCTACACTTGCCATGCCCAAAAACGAAGCTCGTGTGCCAATTTGCAGAAGTTGGGTAGATCCCCAATCTTTGATGATGAAGACTGCGATGAAGAAGAAAAAAATCATGTTGTTGAGGTATTCGAAGTTGACAAATAAGATTGGCGTCAAATATTCGTGGATTATTTAAAGTATGAAAAGCTACCAGATGATCCGCGACAAAAGGTTGACGTCAGATGTCGTGCGGCTCGCTTTATCTATTACAAAGGCATACTTTATAGACGTTCATTTGATGGAGTCTTTTTGCGATGTTTAGGTGATGATGAAGCCATCCAAGCCATGGAAGAACCTCACTTGGGGATTTGTGGTGCTCATCCGTTAGGCCCAAAGTTACACTTTCGAATCAAAAGAATGGGTTACTATTGGCCGCTAATGGTGAGGGATTGCATGGATTATGCACAAAGATGCTAAGCCTGTCAACTCTATGCGAATTTCATTCACCAACCACCAGAGCCGTTACACCCTACTTTTTCTTCTTGGCCATTTAATACTTGGGGCTTAGACGTAGTTGGACCAATGACGAAGTCTTCTGATGGGTATCTGTACATCTTGGCTGCAACTGACTATTTTTCCAAGTGGGCTGAAGCGATACCTCTCAAAGAAGTCAAGAAAGAAAATGTTGCTGACTTCATCCATGTCAATTTCATTTATCGCCAGGGGATTCCACGATATATAATCACTGATAATGGGAAGCTTTTTGCAACATTGCGATAGATAAACTTTGTGAGAAGTTTGGCTTCAAGCAAAGAAAGTCGTCCATGTACAATGCCGCTGCAGGTGGCCTTGTTGAAGCATTCAATAAAACTTTATGTAATCTGATGAAGAAATTGGTCGCTAAGTCGAAGAGAGATTGGCACGAAAGAATGAAAGAAGCATTATGGGCGTACAGAACCACTTATAGGACGCCTACTCAAGCAACTCCTTATGCATTGGTGTATGGTGTTGAAGCTGTTGTTCCTCTTGAGCAACAAATTCCATCACTTTGAATAACCATACAAGAAGGGCTAACTGAAGCAGAAGAATGCACATTTACGCCTTGAAAAGTTTGAAGCTCTTGACGAGAAAAGGTTAGAATCATAACAAAGACTCGAATGTTATCAAGCTCCTCTTTCTAAGGCATTTAACAAGAAAATGCGGTCGCGCTCCGTTCAAGTTGGTGACTGGGTTTTTGCGGTGGGAAGGCCCATCATTATAACTCATTGAACTGGAAATAAGTTCACATCAAAGTGGGATGGTCCCTATATTGTCAAAGAAGCATACACAAATGATGCTTATAAATTGGTTGCTGATGATGGATTAAGATATGACCCGATAAATGGAAAATTCCTAAAATGACATTATCCTTGAAGTAAAAAAAAAGCTCCTTGATGCACGAGCCTAAAATGCACGTTACTCCTGAACCGCATGAGTATAAACTATGAACGGTAACCACCAAAGACAATGTATGTGGTTAAACTGCTAACTTCCTCACCAAAGGTAAATACATGTTATTAAACTGTTGATTTAAACCACTAAAGGTATTTTATGTTGTTAAAAGTTAAATACCCCACCAAAGGTAAATACATATGGTTACATTGTTAATTTACTCCACTATAGGTAATTTATGTGGTTAAATATTAAATACCCCACCTAGTCCAAGGTGGTTAAGAAATGGATACTCCTTGCCCGGATGAGTATAAACTGTTTATGGCCTCCCCCATCAAAAATAATTTTCTTTGAACTACATTATGACTTGATCCCCTTATTGGGGTACGTAGGCATCTTAGATTTGTTCTAAGTTCAATCATGAGTTTGTATTGGATTGAATTTGTTGTCATGAGTAGTTGTGTAAAAAAAAGAAAAAAAAAAAAAAAAAAGGCTACAGGAAAATAAATGCAGTTGAGAAATTGCAAAGTAGAAAGAAAAACAATATTTCTATTAAGTAGTCTCAAGAATAGTGTTATTTATTTCATGAAGCAATAAAAAAAGGAAAATACTAAGCAGAGGGATTCATGTTAGGAATTTTATTATTAGATTTTGATGATACCATGTAAAACTTAGAACAGGAAGTTGACACCCTATTTTCCTTGTATTTGTATTTGTAATAGATATGACTGCATGAGCTGAGTGAAGTCAGCTATGTTGAAGAATACAAGAGTCAACTGAAGATTGAAGTGAAGACCCAGCTGTGTGTAGTCAAGATGGAAGGCACATACTCGAGTGAAGAGAGATTCAGTTGTGGGACAACTGAGTAAAGGTTGAAGAAATGATAGTCAAGTCAGTTAAGAGCCAAACCTACCAGTTGAACTGACAGTTGAGTCATTCCTAAAAGGTTGGTGCTGACTCAAGTCAAAGGGGTAAAGGCAGCTGTCAAGTCAAAGTCAATTGATATTAATCTATTGCACAGTAGTCAAGGATATTACCTAAATTAATAATACATCCATGATACTGATAAGTATCTTTTTATGCATGTTTTATATGCTTATTTGAGTAGGATTTGAAGTGTTTTGTTGTTAGTTTCATTAGTTTTTTTTTATTATACATGGTTCATATTACTGTTAGGTATTTTTTATTGGTGTAGATTGATCATTTAGAGATGTTTTTGTGAATTTCGGACCATGGATTCATGTCAAAACATATCCCGGGGTTTATGGAAGCAAAAATACTCAAAATCCCAAGCTAAACGCATCATTTCAGGGCCGTTTGAGAAAAATACGGCCCGGGTGTGTTTTTTTACACGGCCATGCTTTTAATCAGCAAAAAAAGAGCAAAATCATGGCCATGTCGTAACGAAGACGACCAGGCCGTGATTTTAAGCACGCCGTGTTCTGGCAACTCCCAGAGGTCGTGTCAAACACGGCCAGGCTGTGCTGCGTAATTGTTTCTGCATGATTTTTGAAGGGTATTTTGGAAAAGCACTTCAACCAAACCTTTTAACAACTCTTTTTACATATTTACACCTCATTGTGCTGCACTAATTCCTAACTTTCCCACATGATCACATGAAAATAATGATTCCAACAACCCAACTGTAGGTCCCAAGGAGTATGGTGTAAGGTTTAGAAACGGGGTTGAATAAACCTTACCAAATTTTCACTTTTAGTCTTTTTAAGAATTTCAATAGAGTTGACTCAAATCAGCTGTGTCCTTGGGGGACAGCTAGGTTGACTATATTCAGCTAAATTACCACTCAACATACTCGATAGAGCTGTTGATAGTATAACATGGCTGCTTAAGCTAAAACTTAACTTTAGTTGATTTGGTTTTTAACAACGGAAGACTTAACACCCTTTTGATTGATTAAAGCTTGTATTAAACACTTGTTTTAACACTTGTTATATGTTAGATGGATTTGCAAATTAACAGCAGATATAAAAATATATGCAAGAAAGTAAGTGCTGAAAGTAAAATGACACAAGTAACTTTTATAGTGGTTCGAGGATGGGGTAATTCCTCTAATCCACTCTTCTCCAACTCCTGGAGGAATCCACTAAGTAACAGATCAAGTTACAAAGTAGTTCTCAGTCTAGAGATAGCCTTGATCACACATCTGACTTCTCCTGCGACTCAACTTCTTCACAAGACAACTGCCTTGCTACTTTAGCTCACTTCAAGTCCTTGGATTTGTTCACACAACCCTCCAACAAACTTGAATCTCCTGTTTCGACCTTGAAACTTTCTGTAACTCCTTCAACTTAGAGATTAGACCCTTTTTTGTTCTACAAATGTTTCCTCTTCATCTGGTTGAAGTTATCTTTCCTTCACAGCATGTGTTGGATCGAGTTTCTTCGAGTTTTAGGCTTGAGGAATTCTGTGATAAGCTTTGAGAACTTGCAGGTGACACTTGCTTAATGATTGCTTGATTCGTTTGTGTAAATCGTAACATTTTCTCAAATGTTTCCTCAGCCTTTTATAGTGTTCATTTGAAATCTGCCCATTGAAGAGATAGGCTAACTTCAAATGACACTTCTTGTTCGTTGGATTGTCTTTTCTTGGTCTGCAACACTTGTGATGTTGACCCTTCTTCGTATTAAATGGCTTCAGCGACTTTACGGTCGACCACAAGCTTATATATTTCCCATTGGCTTATTCTTTTTGCATGTTTCTAGGCCAAACACTTTAAGACCTGGCAGCTTGGACATATTACTATATTGAGTAATATTCTTGACTTCCTTCCAACAGATTAATGTTAGTTGTCTTGACTTGACTGCTGCATTTACCCATTGTGACTTGAGTCAGCTCCAAACATAAGATTGACTTAACTATCACTTCAACTGATAGACTTGGCTCCTTTCATTGACTTGACTGACACTTCTTCAAACTTCACACAACTGTTCCTTAGATGGCTCTCCTTCAGTCGAGTCCTTGTCTTCCTTCATGGCCTTACTCAGTTGACACACAACAGAGTCTTCACTCTAGTCTACAGTTGACTTCTTGCATTCTTGACTTAGCTGACTTCACTCAGCTCTTTCAGTCCTATCTATTACAATACAGAATTATAAGCAAAATGGGGTGCCAACATCCTAATCTAAGTTTTACATGGTATCATCAAAATCTAACAAATAAATTTCCTAACAATTTCCCCCTTTTTGATGATGCTAAAACTTAAACAAACAAAATAAATAAACAACAAGCACAAATAGTATAGTAACAAAGAATGTATGCTTTTGAATAATCAATTTTATTGATCATAGCATTCTTATCCTTTACAAAGCTGTTTACAATAGGTATCAAAGCTTTATACAAGTATAACTTTTCAATGTGTATATAAGCTAAGTTACAGAGAGGATAAATATTACAAGGAAATTTTCAGAGCTATTTTACAGGAAAAACTTACAACTATATATTTACAGCTAAGTAAAATACATGAAGGGGTTTGCAGCTGTCTTCAACGCCTTGGCTGCTTCATTCTTCTCTCTTCTTCATCAGCTCTCCTCCTGTCTTCGTCAGATCTACTCCTATTCCTTTCCTCTTCCTCCTTCTTCTTCTTCTCATAGGCTCGCTTAGCAGCAGGGTCATCCCTTCGCTGCCTTTCCTCCCATTCTCGATTCAGCCTTTCATTCTATGCCTCTTGCTTCTTCTTTACTTCAGCAATCTTGTGTGCAACTTCCATGTTAGCAAGATGATCATATCCAGCCTAGTATATGAGTCCCTTCTTCTGCGGATCCACATACTTGATATCTTCTGGTCTTGGCCGTGGTTGACTACTTCTCCCACTGCCACCATGTCTACCCCTTCCTGACTTAGCTTCCCTTCCTCTGGGGGTGTATTTCACTGGAGCT
Organism: Rehmannia glutinosa; assembly: GCA_016081115.2. Taxonomy (NCBI): domain Eukaryota; kingdom Viridiplantae; phylum Streptophyta; class Magnoliopsida; order Lamiales; family Orobanchaceae; genus Rehmannia; species Rehmannia glutinosa. The sequence continues at coordinate 144,112,101 of CM071926.1, forward strand.
TTTGATTTTCCGGCCGAGTGACTGCTGGAACTTGACTACTTAACAACCGAATTGCGTAGATTAAGTCCATTCTCCCAGTATAGATCTCAGGCTTATGGTAGAGTCATTTCTTGAAAATAACCTTCTGCTCCCAGAGTCTGGAATTCCTCTAGCGATCTGGCTCAGATCCAGCAAATTCCCTTGGGGGTGTTGTTGCAGGGTAATCCTTTTCGGCTGGAGGACCATCATACTATTTTATGATATCTTGGATGAACGCAGATTGCTTCTCAGCTACCTTCTCGAATGCAACTTCAATGGCCTTCCTTGACTCTTTCATGGCCATCTCAACTTTTGCTCACTGATGACTCTTTGGTAGAGTTTGCCGAGAATTGAAGCAGTGACATCTCCTTGCTGGGGGGTTTCAGCAAACATGAGTTTCAAAGGGGGGTTCTTAAAGCTTTCTTTCTTCTTTGCTGATTATCCCTTCTTTGCCTCCTTATTACTCACTTCTCTTTCACCTTTCAATTCCTTTAAGGCCTCATCTTCCCTATTTTTGGCATCATCACCAAAAGAAAGGGTTAGGCCCGGAAATAAGCCACTCAGGATGAAATCCAGTCGGCAGTTTGTTGAATTCTGCTTGATATCTGCTTTGGAGTAGGCTGTCCGAAACTCTGACCGTGTAGCCTTTGACTCAGCTGCTAACAACTTTATTTCTGCCATAAGAAGACTGAACTTCTGGTTCATGTTGTCCTCTAGGCGTGTAATTCCGCTCTGATGGTGCATCTTGAGCAACTCCATGTCCCACTTATGAGAGGTTTCCATTCTGACCATATATTCCTTCATCCTCTGCTGAAATTTTGAATTATCCGCAGTCCAAACCAACAACTTTGCAAATAAAGCCTTGAAATAGCGGACCTACTCTGAGCGCATGGCAGTCTGCTGCGCAGCCCATTCTTTGATGCATAAGACAACTCCTCAAACTGCGCTGAGAGTTGCATCATGATTGTCCAAACAAAATCAAAACATTACAGAACTCGGCTGTGGAAGCCGACTCTTCTTCTGGCCACACTACATCGAAATCAAAACCCATAGGTATAATTGTATCAGTTGGAATGATGGGCTCTTCCTGCACTGTGTATTTCTCTTGGTCCCGGGAAGATTCAGCCTCCAAATCAGGCATTTCATCATTGAAGGGAAATATATCTTCACATACATCGTCTTGAACAAAGGGATCCTCGTAGGTCCACGTTGAGGGCTTTTCCTTTTCTTGTTGCAAAGAATCACTCAGGTGCCGTGCCTTTGAGCCAACGCGTCATCGGCAGATAACACAGCTGTGGGAGCCTGGGATGGAGATATTTGAGTCGTTACTGCAACAACTGTGGTAGACTGCGTAGCTGTGTGTTTTTCAGCAGGAGTAGTTGAATTGATCTGCTCAGCTGACTAAGCCTCAATTATCTTAACAACTTTGTCAGTCTCAGTGGGTTTTTTCTTTTAAGGTAACGGGTCTCAACTGTCTTAACAACGTCATCAGAGTGTGATGTAGCCTGAGGCAGTGGCTCATCATCAAAGTTGAATCTCATCAGAGCTGTCTTATCACTAACATTGCTCTGTGAGTTATGAACATCCTTAGCCTCGTCCTGTGGTGAATCTTCATGATGTGTGGACTCGGCTTCATCCTCTGATCCCAAAAAGATGTATCAATATGTTCTTGGGAATCATGAAGGGCACTGATCTCCTCTTTTTCACCAGCTCCTTCTACTTGAGGAATGTTCTCCTGTTTTGGTTCCTTACCTAAGGAAGTCTCAACATCCTTTAGGCCTTCATTACCCCCAACAGTCTCAACCGCTGTGGGGCCTTCTACATTTCCTTCAACAGACTCAACTATCTTGGGGTCTTCAATGGCATCTTTCGGAGTCTCAACTCCTAGAATTGCACTTTTATGGCCAAAATTCTCAACTCCCGTGGCCTCTTTCCCATCCTTTGCCTTAGCTGCATCAGCAGCTTCATCGGCCTGCATATCAGAAGAAATCTCAGGTGGAAGAGTCTCAACCATTCGAGCTTCATTAATTTCACTCTTCTAATAAGTGGTTTGCTCTCCTTCGCCTCCAAACTTTGATGGTTAGTCTCCCACATCGTCCTCCAACCTGGCTGTGGTGGAGAGAGCTTCCCCCTCAGCTGGCGCATCAGCTGAGTGAAGGAGAGTGGGGTTACTCAACTCCTGAGACACGACTGTGATTCCTGTTGAGTAGTCAGCCGTTAGGGAAGGTGTCTCAACACCTTTTTCAGGGGTAGACTTGGCTAGGGTCACCGCGTTCCCAGCTTCATCGTCGTTCCCCTGAGAGCCATCTTGAGAATGCACAGGGGACGTGGTTGCTGCAATGACAGTTGCAATCTCTTGTGCCACTCCCAATGGATCAGATCGATGAGAGATTTGGGAAGACTCTCCTGGACTTTCTTGAAGATGTTGCTCGTGCATGGCTCGGGATTATTTAACGGCCTGTTGTAACTCGGCCTTTTTCTGCCTGTGATTGAGTCCATATCCTCCAGATCACTGCTGTCAGTGGACTCTATGAGATGTTCATGGGTTCCAGTTTGCATACACATCTTTGATTTCTCCAAGGCTTTGGCTTTTTCCAGGGCTTTGTTCTTCTCATCCTCCTTGATAGCACGAAGGTCATCCATACAGAAATCCTCATTGAGGGCATATTGGACAGACACATTGCCGAGGAAGCTGAGAAGCTCCTCTTTTTTGTAGATGAACTCTGGACGAGTGAACTATTGTCTGGAGTAGTCTAGCTTCCATCTTCTCCAATCCCTTAGCCTCTGCTTGATGTCTAGATTGACTAGAAAGTACATAATCAAATCGTCATCATCGTCTCTGGCCTCTGGAATAGTAGCTAACGGAGCTTGCTCCTCCTCAGGTTCAAATGCATCAGTCTGACGGGGTGAGACAACCTTTTCTTCATGAGCATTGGTTGTCTCAGCTCCTTCCGTCTCCACAGCTGTTTCCCGGACAGCTGGGTCTTCTATACTTTGCTGATCTGCATCAACAGTCTTCTGGGTCTCATCAATCTTCTCTTGATACTGCTCCTCTTGAGCATCAACAGCCTCAACGGGCTTCTCCGGCTGAGTACCAGACTTGATGTCTTTTCCAATTCCGACTTCCTAAACAACCTTCTTTGCTTAGTAGGAACCAAGGGAATCTCTGGCTCCTTTTCTTCAGGCTCTTCAAGGGCGAAGGACTGTGTTTTAGTATCACACTTCTTTAACGCAACTGCCATTTGAGACTTGGTAGTGCGCTTCTTCTTTACGACTGGACAAGGAATTTGGGGTTCCTCCTTAGTCTCGGCTGTGGGGGCAGGGGAATCGGCTGCTCGGGTAGGTGCTTGGGGTTTGGCTACTTGGGCAGGTGCCTTCTTGGTTTTGGCTGCTGGGGCAGGAGCAAGTTTAGCTGCCGCAACTCTCTTCTTTGAAATAGGCTTGGGAGAGAGAGCTGGAGCGGTCGCAGCTGTATCTTCGGCTGGGTCAGCTGATTCCCCCTCACTGGTATCAACCTTCCTTGCTTGAGCTTTCTTTTGTATGCCTGAGAGGTTTGCCTTAAACATCCTCTTATTCGCATGGATGGGCTTCCTATGGCGCAGTGCTACTCCCTTGATCTCCATCAAATGGCCAATGACTAGGCCATACCCCAGGGAACAACCAAAAGTCCCATATTCCTTAAAAGACTTGTTGAGAACATTTGGGCATACGACTAAAGACGAACTCAGCCCAGTTAACTTTTTTGTCCTGCATGATTGCAACCATCACTATCAGCTTTGTTCATGATAGATGGTTGAAAGCTCCCGAACGTCATGTCCACACATTTGGACACAATGTCCATCAGCTTGTGGTAATCATCCTTGATAAATTCCTTCTTAGTTGTATAGACAACTTTCACAGCATACTCGGGCTTTGCAACTTCCTTCCAAGCTGTAGCCAAGCTCACGTCCTTCTCAACTACGTCCTTAAAACCTTTAGTTGGCAGAAAGCAGTGTTCAACAAGGTCCTTAGCAGTGATTTTGATGTCCTTGCCGTGAACGAATGAGCGAATCTCATCGTCATGAACTTCGATGTTCACGTAAAACATTGCGACCTCCTCCAGGTACGTGTGCATGAACTCCATTGAGAGAAAGTCCTTCAGACTGGACTTCTCAAGCTTCGCAACAATCTTCTTCACCAGGGCCTCATCGGCGCCCTGCTTGATCATCCCCTTGAAATCCACTGAAGCACCGGAGTGGATCTTTTCAGAAAGCTTAGCAAAATCTTGAGTATCAGCCATTTTCAGAAAGATTGATCGGTGAAATATGCGAAAAACTTAGTCTTGAGGGTAGGGAGTTAATATTTGCGAGAGAGAGTTCTTTCTTGCTTGCTGAGGACGAAAGTGTTTGTGTGAGGAGAGAGAAAATTAATTTTGGTATATATGGACTCGAAAGGACGGTTTTGGGATTTGAAAAATTTGATCAAAATCAACGGTCAGGATTGACTCTTCAAAACCGCATTAATTTTCCCACATTAAATGCAGCAACATTTATATCCAATCATATGGTTTCTTGTCGCGGCCTTTGTCTTGTGATCATAATTATCTTTGGCGTCATCCTTAAAAACATTCCCGCTCGAATAAGCGACTGCGTTTTTGTCACTTAGCTCATAAATGATTCAACTCTCATCAAAGTGACTTAACTCTGCTTCTCTCTTCACATTAAATCATTTAGCTGCCAGCTAACTCGATACAACTGACTTTCTGTCTAGGCTATTTCACTTGGCTGAAATGTGAAACTTGCTTATTTTCCATTCTCTTTTATTTTGTCTCTGCTAATTTGAGTCTTCTGGGTATGTAACGTAGCTCAATTAACCCTAACTCAATCTTGAGCTCTTCAAATCTTGATTCACATAATGACTTATGAATATGTCAGCTAACTGCTTATCAGTTGAGATGTATTCCAAGGTGATGTCTTTCTGTTCAACATGATCTCTTATAAAATGATATCTGACATCAATGTGTGCTTTGTTCTTGAATGCAACACTAGATTATGAGTGATTGCAATAGCAGTAGTGTTATCACACATAATTGCAATCTCTCTTTCTTCAATATCATAGTCTCTAAGCTACTGTCTCATCCATAAGACTTGGGCACAACACTTGCCCGCCATGTATGTACTGCTTCATTTGTGGATATAGCTATTGAATTTTATTTCTTGCTGAACCAAGAAACTAATCTGTTTCCAAGCATTTGACATGTACTTGAAGTACTCTTCCTGTCAACTCTACATCCAACATAGTCTGAGTCTGAGTATCCTACCATCTTGAATCCCCCCTCCTTTGGATACCATAAGCCAACTTCTTGGCATCCCTTCAAATATCTTAGGATTCTCTTAGCTGCAGTCATGTGGCTCTCTTTTGGTGCAGATTGAAATCTGGCACATACACCTACTGCAAAGATGATGTTTGGCCTGCTTGCTGTTAGATAAAGCAATAATCCAATGAGGGCTCTATGTCTGGTTTGGTCAACAACTTTGCCATCTGCATCCATGTCCATCTTGTCGGATGTATTCATAAGAATTTTCACTGATGACTTCTCTTCCATGCCAAATTTCTTCATTAAATCTCTGGTACACTTGGTTTGGCTTATGGAGGTTCCATCCTTCAATTGCTTGACTTGAAGTCCTAAGAAGAAAGTCAGATCTCCCATCATGCTCTTCTCAAATTTGCCTTGCATGAGGTTTGAGAAATTGGCGCACGGCTCTTTGTTTGTGGATCCAAAAATGATGTCATCCACATATATTTGAACAAGCAGTATACTCTCTCCATCTTGAATCCTGAAGAGTGTCCTATCAACCTTGCCTTTGGTGATTCCATTGTCAATTAGAAACTGAGACAATGTATCATACCATGCTCTTGGTGCTTGTTTCAATCCATATAGTGCTTTCTTGAGCTTGTAGACTTTATCTCCAATAGTTTTCTGCTCAAAACCTGGAGGTTGTTCAACATAGACTTCTTCCTCTAGCAGTCCATTTATAAATTCACTCTTCACATCCATTTGATATACAATGAAGTTCTTATGTGCAGCATAAGCAAGAAACATCCTTATTGCTTCCAATGTGGCAACCGGAGCAAAAGTTTCATCAAAATCTATACCCTTTGGCTACCAATCTTGCTTTATTTCTTACAATAGATCCTTCCGCATTTATCTTGTTTCTGAATACCCACTTTGTACCAATAACATTTTGGTGGGTTGGCCTTTGAACTAATTTCCATACTTTGTTTCTTTCAAAACCGATTGATTCTTCTTTGGCGGCTGAATCAATGTGTGTCTTCCAATGCTTGAGACACATCTTTAGGCTCTATTTGGGAAATAAAACAAGTGAAGATTGCTTCTTTCTGTGCTCTGGATCTGGTTCTTATGCCATCTCTAACATCCCCAATGATTAACTCAGGTGGATGGTCTCTCAGCCATCTCACATCAGGTTGGAGTAAGTCTGCTGGATTCAGCCGTCTTGCAGCTAAGTTGTCTTGAATAGCTTCTTCATCTTCATTCAGTTGCAGACTTTCCAGATGTCTTTGAGATTCAGCTATCTCATCATCATCATGGTTGAGTGCTTTCACTTATGCTTCAATATAAGGACTCTTTTGCATAGTTGGCTGATTCTGCTTATCAACTAACTAATCAATGTCTTCTCCATTCACATTAGGCTCATCAAAAACCACATGGATAGACTCTTCTGTGACCATAGTTATCTTGTTCAACACTCTGTAGGCTTTACTCTTGGTTGAGTATCCTAAAAAGATACCTTCATCAGCTTTAGCATCAAAAGCCTTCAAATTGTCCTTGCCATTGTTGTGGATGAAGCCTTTACATCCAAATATCTTGAAATATCCAACATTTGGCTTTCTCCCTGTCCGAATCTCATAGGGAGTCTTGGTCGATTGCCTATTAATCATGCATCTATTCTGAGTATAGCATGTTGTATTTATGGCTTCAGCCCAAAATCTCTTAGGGAATCTAGCTCCAGCTAACATTGTCCTTGCAACTTCCTTGAGAGTTCAACTCCTACTTTCAGCTACTCCATTCTACTGTGGAGTCCTTGCTACTGATAACTCATGAGAAATACCATTTTCAACACAATACTGAGTTATTATCCCATTGACAAACTCAGTTCCCCTGTCAGATCTTATCTTTATAATGGTTTGACTCTTCTCATTTTGAACTCTTCTGATCAGCTGAGGTAACTTTTGCAGTGTTTTCTCCTTTTTACACATGAAAATTGTCCATGTATATCTTGAATAGTCATCCACCACCACTAAGGTGTATTTCTTTCCGTTGATTCTAGTTGGCTCAACTGGACCAAATAAATCCATATGCAACAGATGCAATATCCTGGTTGAAGAATGACTTGGATTATCTTTGAATGATGATTTGATTTGCTTTCCCATCTGGCATGCATCACATATGCTTTTTTTTCGTGTATACTGAGTCTGGCAATCCTTCCACAAGATGACTCCTTACAAGCTTGTTGATTGTCTTGAAATTCAGGTGACTCAGCTTCTTATGCCACACCAACTGGATTCGGCTGTACTCCTTGCTTGCAGACATGTGCTTGGTGTAGCAGTAGACCAATCTACCACATACATATTCTTTTGCCTTGTTCCTTGTATCACAATTTCATTTGTTTCAGCATCTTCGATCTGACATATCCCCATGTTGAATCCTACATTGTAGCCTTTGTCACAGAGTTGGCCGATGCTTAACAGGTTGAAGTTGAGGCCTTCAACATAAGCAACACCTGTGATCTCTAGTCCATTCTTCTTAATTGATCTTGTGCCTTTGATCTCCACTGGAGCTTGATTACCTCCATATTTGACTTTAGCATATCTGATCTCTTTGAATCTTGACAGATTTCTTTTATCTCCTGTCATATGTCTGGAACAACCATTATCCATGTACCAGGTTCCTTGGCACTCAACTGTTTCTTGAACCTGCAATCAAAGAAATCAATTTTTAGGTACCCATACTTGCCTGGGTCCTAGGGGGTTAGTGCTATAAGATGTTCCAACCAACCTATAGCCAGATGATCTGACTCTAAGAGGTTGCCATCTATCAGTACCATAATCATAATGCACATTAGCAAATTGCTTGGGGGTTTTAGGATCATACATCTGTCTCTTTTGTCTGTATGCCTGTGTGTTTGTTTTAGTAATTGCTTTCTTGGGATAGTTGTGAAATTTCTGAGTGTAGTGCTTGGGTATATAAGTGTGCTTATAATAGTTCTTTTGCCTTGGGAATGACCTTTGCTGAGGTTGAGGTCTTTGCCATTTCGGTTTGTATCCCATAGGTCTTTGCTGATATTTCACATTATTCTAATCAGCTTGGTCTGGATAGTTTCTACCATTCCCATCATATGTATTTCTTTGATGAAATTTCTGGGTCTTTTGGTAGCTCTGTTCGGCTCTTATAGAGTATTTTCTGTTAGGAGTCTGCTGATGGACCTGTCTGAATTTCTTCTCAGCTGTCCTTTTAGCATACTCTAATGGCTTCTTTCCTTTTCCTTTGTAACCAAGGCCAGTATGATTATGATTGTGTTTTGGTGTGAATGTGGGTGCAACATGTGGTGTTTTGGGTTTTTGGATTCCTTCATTTCTTGAAAATCCTTATTCCAAAATCACTCTTGGAGTTTGACTATGCACAAAGGAATTGAATCATATGCCTGTCTTGTCTCCACACTCTTTTTGGCTCATAATAAGTTCATCCAGTGATTTAGATGCTTTTGTAAATGAGGAATCACATTTTTGAGATCATTTATCTCTTTTCTGTAGCAGCTAACTCTGCTATGATATTGGCATTTTCACCCTTCAACTTAGTGTTCTCATCAGCTATGTGACTCAGATTACTCAGCTCTTTTATCAGTTGTGAGTTTTGGCTTTTAAGCTGGCTGTTTTCCTCATTCAAAAGTGTTTGTGAGGTTTTAATGTGCTCAAAAGCTTTCATCATTTTGCCTAATGAATCATAAAGATCTGTGGGTGATGAAGTGTGTGTATCATAGTCACTATCATTTGAATCAGAATGCGATGAGTTAGAATGTACCTCATCTTCATGATCTTGTTGATCTTGTTCTTTGGCCATGAGGCAGATCAAGGCCTCTTCCTCTGTATCACTTGAGTAGTCAGCTTCACTACTATCTGAGTTTGCTGCTTCTTTGCACTTGGTTGGCTCAGCAGTCTCAGCAGCCAACATGGCCTTCTTCTTTTCTTGTCTTCTTTCCCTGAAGTCTCTTCTTTCTTCCTCATTTCTATATTTGTTGACTGGTGGATAGGAACAGTCAACTACAAAGTGTCCTGATTGTCTACAATTCCAACACAAGTTTTCAGCTCTTTGATCAGCTCTGTCGGTTCTCTGATTATCAGCTCTCTCATAGTCAGGTCCCTGATGTTCAGCTCTCTTGGGCGGCATGTCCTCCCTTGCTTTGGAGGGTGCTGAATGTCTCCTGGAGGTTTCACCCTTGTTTCTTTTATAGTTCTTATTAAAGAACTTGTTGAATCTCTTTACTATGAGGGCAATTTCCTCCTAGTCAATGGTCTCCTTTGGCTCAACTCTCTTTCCATCGCTGTCCAATAATGCAGCTCTCTTGGGTACATCTGTTTCCTCTTGCTCTTTCCTTCTCAGCTCAAACTCATAGGCTTTGAGGTCTGAGAATAGCTCATGAGTAGATGTTCTTGAGAGGTCCATTGAATGTCTCAGGGCCATGACCTTCATTTCCCATTCAGCTGGGAGGGCTCTAAATATCTTCATGCACATCTCCTTCTGAGTGTATTCTTTCCAAGAGATGAAAGATCATTTGTTATCTTTGTGAATCTGGCATCCAGTTGATCCAGACTCTCACCTGCAAGCATTTTAAAATTTTCAAATTTTTGAACAACATCAGTTAATTTATTTTCCTTAATCTGTTCTGATCCTTCACAAATCAAGGTTAGCTTATCCCAATTTTCTTTGGCTGATTTGCATGACTTGACTTTGTTGAACATCGCCTTGTCCAACGTCTTGCAGAGTATCTCCTTGGCCACATTATCCAGGTTATATCTCTTTCTATCTTCATTTGTCTATTCAGTGCGTGGTTTCTCAACCATGGCTGGTCTAGCTTCAGCAGCAACTTCTTCTCCTTCTGCAACTGCTCTTCTTACAGCCGTACTGACTTTGAGTTTTTGCAATGGCCCATCCTCTATCAGAAGCCATATTTCATCGTGTAAAGAGGATAGATGAGCCTGCATACGAATCTTCCAATCATCAAACTCTTCCACAGTGAACATTGTAATGCGAGTTAGATTTGCTGCCATGATAATAACTTTGCTTTAAAGATGAAAGACTTTGAAAACACAAGTGTTAAAACCTTTGAAAAAAATTGAGATCTAGTTCAGTAACTAGTGCGGAAGGCTCAATGAACCAACCGATCTGATACCACTTGTAGGTCCCAAGGGGTGTGGTGTAAGGTTTAGAATGCGCAGTTGAATAAATCTTACCAAATTTTCACTTTTAGTCATTTTAAAAATTTCAACAGAGTTGACTCAAATCAGCTGTGTCCTTGGGGGATAGCTAGGTTGGCTATATTCAGCTAAGTTACCCACTCAACATACTCGATAGAGCAGTTGATAGTATAACTTGGCTGCTTAAGCTAACACTTAACTTTAGTTGATTTGGTTTTTAATAGCGGAAGACTTAACACCCTTTTGATTGATTAAAGCTTGTTTTTAACACTTGTTTTAGCACTTGTTATATATTATATGGATTTGCAAATTAATACCAGATATAAAAATATATGCAAGAAAATAAGTGATGAAAGTAAAATGACACAAATAATTTTTATAGTGGTTCGATGATGGGGTAATTCCTCTAATCCACTCTTCTCCAAATCCTGGAGGAATCCACTAAGTAACAAATCAAGTTACAAAGTAGTTCTCAATGTAGAGATACCATTGATCACACAACTGGCTTCTCCTTCGACTTAGCTTCTTCACAAGACAGCTGCCTTGCTACTTCAGCTCACTTCAAGTCCTTGGATTTGTTCACACAGCCCTCCAACAAACTTGAATCTCCTGGTTCGACCTTGAACCTTTCTACAACTTCTTCAACTTGGAGAGTAGACCTCTTTTTGTTCTTCAAATATTTCCTCTTCAACTGGTTGAAGTTATATTTCCTTCACAGCGTGTGTTAGATCGAGTTTCTTCGAGTTTTAGGCTTGAGGACTTTTGTGATAAGCTTTGAGAACTTGCAGGTTACACTTGCTTAATGATTGCTTGATTCATTCGAGTAAATAGTAACCTTTTCTCAAATGCTTCCTCAGCCTTTTATAGTGTTCATTTGAAATTTGCCCATTGAAGAGATATGCTAATTTCAAATGACACTTCTTGTTCATTGGCTTGTCTTTTCTTGGTCAGCAGCACTTGTGATGTTGACCCTTCCTCGTATTAAATGGCTTCACAGCTTTACAGGGTCTGACACAAGCTTTAGTGTTTCCCATTGGCTTATTCCTTTTGCATGTTTCTGGCCGAACACTTTAAGACCTGGCAGCATGGACATATTACTATATCGAGTAATATTCTTGACTTCCTACCAACTGATTAATGTTAGTTGTCTTGACTTGACTGCTTCCTTTACCCCTTGTGACTTGAGTCAGATCCAAACATAAGATTGACTCAACTATCACTTCAACTGATAGACTTGGCTCCTTTTATTGACTTGACTAACACTTCCTCAAACTTCACATAACTGTTCCTCAACTGGCTCTCTTTCAACAGAGTCCTTGTCTTCCTTCATGGCCTTACTCAGCTGACACACAACAGAATCTTCACTCTAGTCTACAATTGACTTCTTGCATTCTTGACTTAGCTAACTTCACTCAGCTCTTTCAGTCCTATCTATTACAATACAAAATTACAGTTGTCTAAGTTTTACATGGTATCATCAAAATCTAACAAATAAATTTCCTAACACCAACTCATAAAGTGGAGCATTAAACTACCAAAAGATGACATTATTAAGGAATACTTTCTCCAAAATAATGTCTATAAAAGCCAAGAGTGTGGGTTGAAGGAAATATGCATTGACATACATAGAAAATCAGATTTTTGAGATGAGAGTTCTTATTTTGGAGAGGAGAAACACATATTGTGGTGAGGAAGAGAGTTAGAAGGCTTGAATCACCATGGAGAGGCGCTAAGGCACAAGGATTGAAGATTGCTCGAAGGAGAAGATGAACACCACCACTTCATCATCATACATCCAACATGGGAGTCTTATGTTGGTTTTGGAAGTTTTAACCTCAAGTATTCATGTTGATTTCGAGAGAAACTTCTTGTTTAATTGTTGTTTTCATTTTCAAATCCATCATGAGTTAAATCGCTAGTGTTTGAATGTGGTGAAACCTAGAACTTATTCGTGATTATTGGTTTGAATGTCTAAATATGTTTTCTTATGCTTTTATGCGATTCACTTATGTTATGCTTGTTTATTCGAATTGGTATATGCGCAATATTGATTTGAAGTTTATTTTTCACTGGAAAATCGAGAGATTTATGGTGAAATAGAACCAACATAAGTGAAAAGAGTTGCATGCAATCCTATATATATGACGACATAAATCTTCCGGATTAGGGTCAAACCTAATATGGGAATTCATAAATCATTAATGCAATCTTGGGGGTTTTAACTACAAAGAGATTTCAGTTAATCAACTCGAGGTTAGAATTTTTTCACCTCGATGGAGGGTTTAACTTAATTTAGGAATGGCTACGGTCCATGAAGCATGAACATATATTAAGGAATGGTTAAAACTTAAGGGTTGTGGTTGTATTTATTTTGGTAAAATCACAAAAACGTTCTAGAGGGATTCATATTCAAGAACATTTATATCCATCATCTTCTAATCTGAGAGTATCTAATATCTTTCGTGTTCTTAGTTGCCTCTTCCACTTTTATTTGCTTTCATTTTATTTTTATTTTGAAACAAACTATTTGGCGAATTTGTAGGCTAGATAATAGAAGACGATAATTACTAGTACTCATAGTCCTCGTGGAAGTGACACTCAATACTCTCTTAGCTTTGCTATAAACTATAGGTGCACTTGCCTAGGCTGTTTTTAGGAGTAGCTTCCGAGCCATCAGCTTGCCATGTATAAAAGTGTTCATCCCAGAAGCGTGCAAAATGAATAAACCAATGGGAAGCACTGAGCTTTTGTCAGGTCCTGAAAAGCTGCAAACATCATTTAATACAAGGAAATATCACCATCACAAGCTGCAAGTCAAGAAAGGACAAGCCAACGAACAAGAAGTGTTATTTGAAAATAGCCTATCTCTTCAACGGGCAATTTTCAAATAAGCACTATAAAAGGCTGAGGAAGCAAGTGAGAGAGAGAAGAACCAAGCACAAAGAATTTCACAGAACTAACAAACAAGCAATCCAAGCAAGCAAACTTGCAAATATTCTCTCAAGTTTTCTAAGATATTTCTGAAGCCTAAATTCGAAGGAACTTGATCCAACACATTCAATGAAGGAAAGAATATTTCATCAAGTTGAAGAGAAAACAATTTAAAGAACTTAAGGGGTCTACTCTCTAAGGTTGAAGGAGTTGTAGTAAGGTTTCAAGGTCGAACTAGAAGATTTGAGTCGTTGGAAGGCTGTGTGATCAATTCCAAGGGTTCAAAGGGAGCTGAAGTAGTAAGGCAGCTGTCTTGTAAATAAGCTGAGTCCTATGAGTAGTCAGTTGTGTGATCAAGGCTATCTTGGACTGAGAACTACTTTGTAACCATATCTATTACTTAGTGGATTCCTCCAGGAGTTGGAGAAAAGTGGATTAGAGGAATTACCCCATCCTCGAACCACTATAAAATTTGCTTGTGTCAATTTATTTACATCACTTTAATTTTCTGTCTTATTTTTATATTTGCTGTTTAAGTTAATATTACTAAAACCCAGCTGATAATAACATTGCTAAAAACAAGTGTTAAAAATAAGTTAAAAAAAATCAAGGGTGATAAGTCTTCCATTGAACAAAACCAAATCAACTGGTAATTTTCTTTGAAGTAAGCCAACCTAACTATTCCCCAAGGACTTAGCTGATCTTAAAAATATGATTGCTTCATTCACAAAGGGATACAAATCATTGGATGAACTAATAATGAGTCAAAAAGAGTGTGGAGACAAGACATGCATAGGATTTAGTTCCTTTGTGCATGGTCAAACTCCTATAGTGATTTTGGAGAAAGGATCTTCAAGTAATGAGGAAATCCAAAAACCCAAAACACCATATATTGCACCAACACCTACAATAAAACACAATCATACTGGCCTTGGATATAAGGGCAAAGGAAAGAAGCCAGTAGATATGCTGAAAGGACAACTGAAAAAAAATTTAGAAAAGTCCATCAGCAAACTCCAAATATAAAATACTATATGAAAGCTAAACAGAGCTACCAAAAACCCCATAGATTTCAGCAAAGAAATTCATATGATGGGAATGGTAGAAACTATCCAAACCAAGCTGATTGGAACAACCGAGTGAAATATCAGCAAAGACCTATGGGATGCAAGCCAAAATGGCAAAGACCTCAACCTCAACAAAGGTCATTCCCAACACAAAAGAGCTATAATCAGCACACTTATGCACCCACGTACAACCCCAACAAGCACAAAAATTCCAATATTACCCAAAGAAAGTAAATGCTCAAACAAATACATAGGCATACAGACAAAAGAGACAGTTGTATGATCCTAAAACCCCCCAAGCAATTTGCTAATGTGCACTATGATTATGGAACTAATAGATTACAACCTCTTAGATTCAGAACATCTGGCTATAGGTTGGTTGGAACATCTTATAGCACTAACCCCCCAGGACCCAAATAAGTATGAATACCTAAAAATGAATTTCCTTGATTGCAGGTTCAAGGAACAGTTGAGTGCCAAGGAACCTGGTACATGGATAGTGGTTGTTCCAGACATATGACAGGAAACAAGAAAATCTGTCAAAGTTCAAGGAAATCAAAGTTGCAAAAGCCATATTTGGAGGAAATGAAGCTTAAGAAGAAGGTATGGATTATGATGAAACTTTTGTACCCGTTGCACGTTTAGAAGCTATTCATATTTTACTTGCCTATTCTTGTTTTAAAATTTTCAAGCTTCACCAACTGGATGTCAAATCTGCTTTTCTAAATGATTTTATTCAAGAAGAAGTCTATGTAAAAAACCTCCGGGGTTTGGAATTTTTACTAGGGGAAATAATGTTTACAAACTTAAAAAGGCCATATATGGTTTAAAACAAGCACCCCGAGCATGGTATGATAGACTTAGCTCTTTTATTTTGCAAAATGGATTTACAAGAGGTAAAGTTGATACTACGCTCTTTGTTTTTGAAAAAGGGCAAAATTGCTTACTAGTTCAAATTTATGTTGATGATATTATTTTTGGTGCTACTAATGATTAGAAATTTTCCAAGTTAATGAAAGGTGAATTCGAAAATGAGTATGATGAAGGAGCTAAATTTATTATTTGGACTCCAAATTAAGCAATGTCAAGAAGGTATATGCATATCACAATCAAAGTATACCAAAAAACTTCTAAAGAAGTTCAGAATTGAAGAAGGAAGAACCGTCACTACTCCTATGGCAACAAAAGTCAAGCTCGACAAGGATGAAAAAGGCAAGTCAGTTGATAAATCAAAATTTCGAGGTATGATTGGTAGTTTACTTTATTTAACCACAAGTAGACCCGATATTCTTCATGTCGTATACCTATGTGCTTGTTTTCAAAGCAATCCCAAAGAATCTCATATGAGTGCCGTTAAAGGAATTTTTAGATATTTGAAAGACACTATTTCATATGGCTTGTTTTATCTAAATAACGAAAAAAATTATCTTAAAGGATATAGTGATTCAGATTATGCGGGAAATATTGATGATCGCAAAAGCAACTCCGGATCATGTCAATTTTTAGCCGATTGCCTCGTATCTTGGTTTTCGAAAAAGCCAAATTGTGTTTCTTTATCAACGGATTAATCCGAATACATTTCCGTGGCATTTTGTTGTACTCAATTGCCTTGGATAAAACAAACCTACCGGTCGAGGCCCTGCTGGACCGGTCGACATGAGCAATTTCCTCGTTTGTGTTCAACCGGACGACCAAATGTTTTATCAGCAAACTATCCGTTGAGCAGCAAACAACTTTTCATGATTTTAAAGGATTGATTTCTATCAGCTATAATCTTTATTTAATTTACAATTTTTTTTTGTAGATTTCAATCTCCAATGAGGAGACTATGTCTGAAAATCAAATCTAAGACCTCTCCTATAAACAGATGAAGGATTGAAGCAACAAGATACAACCATACAAGCCATACAAACACAAGCAAAACTCTTGTTCTTCACTTTCATATTCTTGTTGTACTTAGCCTAAGTCTTTCACTTGCACATCTTAAGTACTAGGCTTTATTCTTGATTACACTTGCACTTCAAAGTTGTATACTTCATATCGAGTTGTAATCTTGAATTTGTTTCTATCATCCAAAACAAGATATCCTTGTTTGTGTTATTGTGGTAAGAGCACAATTGGGTGATTTTAGGTGTTGAAGAGTGTGGTACTCTTCATATGTGTAAGAAGATTGTGGTAATCTTCTTGGTGGTGTAGTAAGAAGAGTGTGGTGCTCTTCAAAGGTGAAGGTGTAATAGTTTGGTGCTATTAATAAAATTTCTTTTTCTTTTTCGAAATCCACTTCGAATATACCAGGGTGGTAGAAGATTAGGCCCTAGGTGGGTTGAACTTTTCTAAATCATAGAGTTTTGTTTATTTTCCCATTCTTACATTCTTGTTATTACTTCTACATTCGAAAAAGAGTGCTAAATCAGAAAAATCGGCATTATCTATTCATCCCCCTCTAGATTATCGTAGCCACTTGGACTAACAGAGACCACCCCCTCCAGCTTCTTAGCCGGAGGAGGTAGATTACTAGGACCTCTTATGAGGAGGTCCCTCCCATCCAGGGTCATCCGGAAAGGGTTATCCCACCCGGGGTCTTAGCTGGGTGAGGCCATCCCCTCTAAGTCATAGCCGAAGGAGGTTAATTACTAGGACATCTTATGAGGAGGCCCCTCCTATCCGGGGTCTTAGCTAGAAGGGGTCATCCCACCCAGGGTCTTAACCGTGTGAGGACATCCCTTCCAGGGTCTTAGCCTGATGAGGTTAATTATGAGGATCCCTGTGAGGAAGACCTTTCCATCCGGGGCCGTAGCAAAAAATATGGGGTTTGTTGGGGAGAGCGTCTAACTGGTCATTGACCCTGGCCATATGTGGCCATTAACTGCATTCACAACATCAAAAGTAGAAAACGTGAAAGTGTTTTTATTCATTAAAATGAATTTTTTTACGCCCAGTAGGCAAAAACAAATGAAATGTAAATAAATGTTTAACGCCTCTTGGGGGAAATGAATTGAAAACAATAAACAATGCTAAAAATCCCTGGGAGTCTAGGGAGAGGTGTTGTTTATGACTGTGTAGTGCTTTCATCATTTGGTCTCGGTAGCTTGCTCATCTTCAAGGTAGCCACGTAGCACTTCTGAGCTCTTGATGTCTCCCATAGTCTCTCCTACCCCTGATTTTGTAGAGAACTTTAGCTTGAAGTGAACCGTAGAAGGGATTGCTTGGAAGTGGTTCAAGCTTGGCCTTTCCAAAATCAAATCATACGGAGATGGAGCATCTATTATGAGCAAGCGGACCATTTTTGTGACCTGGTGAGGGGCGTAAATGCCTAGTATGAGTGGCAGGTTGATTTCACCCGAACACTTCATCACCTCTCCAGTGAAGCAAATCAGTGGTGCCGATACCAGAACAACTTGCGCTGGATCGATCCTTATCTTGTCAAAGGATTCTCGAAAAGTGACATCCACCGCACTCTCTGTGTCGATCAGGGCCCTTTTAACTACAAAGTTGGCCAGCATAACTGGTATGACTGTGACATCTGGATGGACTTGGGTCTCTGGGATGTAGTCTTGAGTACCGAAGGTGATCGACATGCCTTGGCTTGAGGCTGCTCCACGACTCTTTTCTTGGATAGATTCTCCTCGGGGCGTCCTCTTTTGTCCTTTCTACATTCCCAGAGGGCACTCCGGACGTCCTTTGCCTCTGGACCTCCGGAGATCACATTGATGACTTTCGACAACGTGATGTCGTGCTTCTCCTTCCTATGGCCTAGGATCACGACGAAACTTGCTGATCCACGTAGTCTCTGAGATGGCCTTTCTAGATGAGCCGATGTATTTCCTTTTTCAAAATAAACAGTCTTTGGTGGTGTGCCCCCGATCTTTGTGAAACTTGCATTATAAACTGGAACGTGCTCATGAAGGGTTGTTCCTCAAAAGTTGTGGGGGATCAGTGATCCCCTTCTTCTGAGCGGCTATCAGCACCTCTACTACTGGAGCGTTGAGAGGTGTATAGCTTGGCCCACTATCCTTCCTTGAGCCCTTCTGCGATTGGTTCTTCTCTTTTTTTTTGGGATTTGCGCTTGATGTCGGGCTCAGGTTTGGTGGACTCCTCACATGAATTTGTTTCTCTGCTCGGCTCAACAACTCCTCCATATTGGATGGAGGCTTCCTGGCAAGAGATTCATTCGGACGTCCATGGCGTATATTTTGCTACAATATCTCGGCCAAGGTATCATGTTGGACGTTGGCCACTTCATTGACGTCTTCCACGAACTGCTTCATGAATTGTCGCAGTGTTTCTCTTTCCTTATGCTTCACTGGAAAGAGGTGAGCAATGTTCTTGGGACATTTTCTTTTGATGGAGAACTTCTGCATAAACGCCTTCGTGAGCTTATCCATCCTGGAGATTGACCCCACCGGGAGCTGAATGAACCATGTCAGTGCCGGCTTGGTCAGAGCAGTGCAGAACACCTTGCAGTAGGAGGCATCTGTCATGTCATAGAGATCCGCCTTGACATAGAATTTGTCCAAGTATTCTGTGGGTCTCCAGTTCCATCATACTTCGGGTGGTTGGAGGTCTTGATTCCTAATGGCAATGGTTCAGATAAGATCATTGGAGCTAATGGGCTCCTCTTCATCAATGTCGTAACTTGTGAGTTGGCTAAGCTAGGGTGCACTGCTTGAGATTCTTCAATTGGTGGTGGCTTTTCACGATTATGATTCTCATCGCGACGCTCTTCTCTCTCCCCTTACAGCGGCCGGTGGTGCCCGCGGTGGTCTTCTTGCAACATCTGATGTGGCTTGATATCTTAAAGAGCTCCGGGCAACTTCATCTAGGAGAGCCTGAGGCTTCCCAGGACAAACGAATTTCTTCAACATGCAGAGACCTCTTAGGAGGAAGGGGCGGCGCCCCTCTTACAAATGGATGAGAAGGCGACACTCCTCCAGGAAGAGGAGGGCTGGCTCCCTGTCTTCTATGTGATCGTTCTTCTTGCTGGTCTCCGACACCTCGGCTTGTAGCTTGAGATCTGACGTCACGTGCTTGCGATCGAGACTGCATCTTCGTGTACTTTGGCGTCTTCCCACAGACAACACCTAAATGATGCTATTTTTTAAAGCAGATCATCAAAGTCAACTAAGTTGACCAAAATCCTCTTCCCGAGAGGGAGTCTTCGAGCTAGTCCTCTTCCCGAGAGGGATGTCTTATTGTCTTCTTCTCCTTGAGCTAGTAACTTCTCCAAATAGGAACTTGCCTGTACACATGCGCAAACGTTAGAGGGCCCCGGGAGTTGTCCCAGGGAAGCCCCTCCAACGCTCAAGTCAGCATGGTGAACAAGAAAAAATAACAGTAAACGAATACTGAATGCATAGGAGAATAATTAATTACCAGTTCATTACTTACAGATAATACCAAGGACCTTTTTACACCTAGGAGACGGGCTTCATGGGCCGTGTAGGAGAATTTGACATATGGGTCATTCCACGTAGTAGAAAACGTCCGCTTGGGCCAAACTCGGACTCCTTTGGGCAGTTTAATTATTAAGAGCTCGTTGGACAATTAATATTAAATAAACAAATATAAAGTGAATTATATTTAAAAAAATTATGAAATAACGTTTTCGTTCCAATAATCATGAAAAAAAAAGACTTGACAAAAAAAATTGAAGGTGGCATTAATTTTTTTCACTTGAGACTTGGGAGCTCACAGATAGTTTCCTTTATATTCTGCATTGTTTGAAATTTGATTTCTTTTCTTAATTTGATAGAATTTATGGGCATGTACTCATGACTTTTCGTTTAGCTAATACAATTAGATTTTCATTCTCTCAAAATGTTAATTTGTCACTCATTAATAATATTAAATATTATTGTAAAATAATATTGTAGACAGAAAACCCTACTAAACGTAACAAAATAACATACACGATATATCCTTTAAAAAACAAAAAAAAGCACATACACAATATATTTTCGATATTTTTGAAAACTAAACAATGATTAGTATGTCCTAAATATATATGTGACTTAATCCTATAGTTGCCTGTAAGGGTTGCACTTTATGATACTAACTTGAATAGTTCTAATATTTGTATATATATACTTTAATTTGCTACGGCACATAAGTAGGGTTTGACTTCACACTTTCCCAATAATTCTTAATCTACGTAAGAGGGTTATCTGATGCCACAAACTTTTGTGAAATTTGAGTAGATTGGGAAAGTTTTGATATATTATGTGTAGGCGTCATTACAATTAGCGCCTACAAAAAAGGCGCCACTCCCAAGGGCTCTCTTTGCGGTGTTCATTTTTTTTTTTGGTTCTAACAGAGTACTCCATATTTTTCTTTTTTTTTTAATTTTTGAAAATTAATTTTAACTATTAAATAAATACACAATTTTTTGGATTACATAATAAAGTGTACAACACATAATTAAAAAAAAAAGGAAGAAATTACATATTAAAATACTGGAATAAATTACAACATGCCATTAAAACATAAGTATGACTACACCAAATTATATTTGTGAAACCTGATTACACTAATTTTTTTTTTAATTTCATATTATTTTTTTAATAAATTACAAAATGTATATTATCATTTTCGGATAAGTGGAACTCATTTTTGGCTAATTTGACTATATATCCACTCAAAATTATATTTGTGGGGTAATTGAGTTATATAAGTTTCGGTTGTTTGTGCACCAGTATAAAGGGTATAATTGGGAAATTTGCAGACCTACTCCTCTTTTTATTTTTATTTGTAACATATTCGAATATATATTTTTGTAGTAAACTAAAATTGAAAAGAATCAATAAAATACAATATCTTCCAACAATAAAGAAATAGATTAGAATTTTGAATACGAATATTCAAATTGATTCATATATATTCGAATATATTATAAATAAGAATAATTTTTTCCCAATTATACCCTTTATACCGGTACGCGAACAAACGAAACTTGTCCAACTCAAATACCCAACAAATATAATTTTGTGGGGATATTTAATCAAATTAGCCAAAAAAGAGTTTCACTTATCCGAAATGATAGTATACATTTTGTAATTTATAAAAAAAGTCTGAAATAAGAAAAATAGTGTAATCGGGTTTCACAAATACCCCACAAATATAAGTTAGTGTAGTCGTACTTATATTTTAATGGTATGTCGTATGTTATTCCAGTATTTTAATGTGTAAAGTTCTTGTTTTTTTAATTATATGTATAATCGTCTTTTCATTCAGTAATATATCACATTCAAGTTATTCAAATAATTGTGTATTTATTTAATATTTAAAATTAATTTTCAAAAATTAAAATAAAAAAAGAAGAAAAATAGGGAGTAGGCGCCAGTTAATCCGTCAGAATAAAAAAAATAATAGAACACTGCAGTAGGCGCCTGCTTTGTAGGCGCCAATTGTAATGGCGCCTCTACATAATATCAAAACCTCACAAACCCACCCCAATTTCACAAAAGTTTGTGGCATTTGCCACAACTTTCAAATAACTCTATGCAATATGCCCTCTCAAGTGTTCATTAAAAGGGGTTCTTCGATCCTAGTCAACGGGTAGTACACTACTCCAGCCAAAATGCAACAAGTGTCCAATATTTTTCTTTTCTTTTATTCCACATTTTAAACCCTATTTTTAACACTATGGTTAACATTTGTGGGCCACAAAGCCTTTTACCCATTAATTTTACTTTTACCCTATTCAAAATTTCCATCCATTCATAGTCTCCGGTTTTCCCACCATTGCACGACAACTGCAACTACACAATAAAATAGCTACGGAAGCCATTTAAATTCAATTTTTAGAAAGGTAAGTTCTTTATATATAGTTTTTTAGGCGCTTTGTATTTATATTATTTGAAAATTATGTTTATTGAATTATTTATTTAATGTACACAAATATTAGTAACTCCATCAAATTGTTTGTGGGGTGGAGGTCAAGGTTTATATCCTGCTCCATCAAATTGCTCCAGGGCATATGCGAACCAGTCAAGATTTGGTGGGAACTCATCTTGAATAGCATCCGTGTGGGTTCGATTCGGGAGAGATCGTTATTATTAGATTAGGGGTCGAACATAATTGTTCTCTTTACACAGGAGGATCTGGTTTACGTCGGCGAGACCCGTCGAACACGGCGGTCGTGCACATCCGCGGTTTACCTTGGCGCAGCAATGAGGAGCCGGAGTCATTGTCCTCGGCATAGTCCAGGCGTAAGCTGGAAGCTGAGTTATCAAAAAAAAAAAAATAAATGGTGCAAGTTCATCTAATTGGTCCCAAAATCTTCCTTTTAAGCTCTAATATTTTGTTTGATAGTTTTTTTTAAATGTTTGATATTTGTTGTAAATAATATAGGTTACTATTTGAATGATGGAATATTGTCCCGTGTGGTCACAAGAACCAAATAACAATAGTGAATTTAAAGGTTTGTAATTCTATTTTTTTTTAAAAAAAAAATAACTGTAAATGATCATTAATTTTTATTTGATTCGAAAATTTTGGCCAATTTCTGTAGTAGACTTGGAGGAAGAAATTTTTGAAGAAGTTGGGGATATGAATTGGTCTGATAACCAGTACATATGTCTAGAAGAGTTGATCCAAGACCATCTTGAGGTACAACCTGCAAACTCTATCATTGAACAATTGGAGAATAGGTTAGCAGTTGACCAAGTCGTGGCAAGTGTTGAAGACACATATTTATTTTATTGTTAATATGCACATGTGTTGGGAAATTTATTTTATAAATTTTGATGAATGCCATGTAAAACTTAAACTAGAAAGTTGGCACCCCATTTTTCTTGTAATTTTCCTTTGTAATAGATGAGAATTTGGAAAAGCCGAGTCGAGTCGGCCTATGCCCGAAAAATACAAGAAGTCAATCAAGATGAATCAAGACTCCACTATGGAACAACTGAGTATGGCCAAGATAGAAGAACAAGAACTCGACTGAAGATGTATCAACTGAGGAACAGCTGTGTGAAGAGTCAGTCAAAGTCAACTCAAGAAGCCAAGTCTCAAGTTGATGTGACAGATGAGTCTTCAAATGATTGGAGCAGACTCAAGTTACCTGGGAAAAAGGCAGCCGCCAAAAGGAGTTAACTGAAATGAATCTGTTGCACAAAAGTCAAGAACATTATTTAAATAAGTAATATTCCATGCTGCCAGGTCTTAAAGTGCTCATCCCCGAAGCGTGCAAAAGGAATAAACCAATGGGAAGCACTGCACCTCGTGTCAGATCCTAAAAAGTTGTACATTCATTTAATACGAGGAAGGGTCTACATCTCAAGATTGAGGACCAAGAAAAGACAAGCCAACGAACACAAGTGACTTTTGAAAATCAGCCTATCTCTTCAACGGGAAGATTTTTGAAAGTTCACTATAAAAGGCTAAGGAAATTCATTAAGAAAAGGTAACCTGAACCACGAACAAGCAAGTATTATTGAACTATTAACCTACAAATATTCTCAAAGATATTCAAGCAAATCCTCAAGCCTGAAACTCGAAGGAAATCGATCCAACACAAGCTGTAAAGGAAAGAATCAAAAGGGGTCTACTATCCAAGGAGAATTGTAGGAAGGTTCAAGGTCGAACCAGTATCAAGTTATTGGAGGGCTTCGTGATCAAATCCAAGATCTTGAGAAAGTGAGTGAAAGAGAGCAAGGCAGCCGCCTGTGAAGAAGGCGAGTCGGAAAGAAGCCAGGTTGTGTGACCAAGTTTGTCTCTAGGCCATCATTGACCACATTGTAAACGCAGATCTTTTGCATAGTGGATTCCTCCAGGAGTTGGAGAAGAGAGGATCAGAAGAATTACCCCATCTTCGAACCTCTATAAAAACTAACTGTGTCATTTATTTTTCAGCACATTTATATTTCTGCATATTTACATTATATCTGCTGATAAACCTATTTGCTATCCAACTGATTAATAACCAAGTGCTAAAATCAAGTGTTAAAATAAGTTTAAAACAAATCAAAAGGGTGTTAAGTCTTCCGCTGATTAAAACCAACACAACCAAGTTAAAGTTCAGGTTAAACAGTTGAGTTATTCTATCAACAGCTCTATCGAGTCTGTTGAGTGGCTAACTATGTTGAATAACCAACTTAGCTGTCCTCAAGGACTTAGCTGTTTGTGTTAACTCTGTTATATTTTAAAAAGGACTAAAATCGAAAAGTTGGTAAGGTTTATTCAACCCCCCTTCTAAACCTTACTCACACCCCTTGGGACCTACAAGTGGTATCAGAGCGGTTGGTTCATTGAGCCTGCCGAGTTCTTGAACTAGATCTCTATCTTTTATAAAAGGTTTCAAACACTTGTATTTTCGAAATCTTTCATTTTTAGCAAAGTTATTATCATGGAAGCAAACTTGACACGCATTCCTATGTTCACTGTTGAGGAATTTGATGATTGGAAAATTCGTATGTAGGCTCATCTATCTGCTCTAGACGATGAAATGTGGCTTGTGATAGAGGATGGGCCCCTACAAATATTGAAATTGAACACAACTGTAAGGAGAGCAAATCAGATTTGAATGGGAATAAGTCGTCTCTTTGAAGAAAAGACCAGCCCTGGTTGAAAAACCAAGGACTGAGTGGAGGAACGATGATAGAAAGAGATACAACTTGGACAATGTGGCCAAGGACATACTCTACAAGACTTTGGACAAAGCAATGTTCAATAAAGTCAAATCCTGCAAAACAGCAAAAGAAATATGGGATAAACTAACTTCAATTCGTGAAGGATCAGAGCAAATCAAAGAAAATAAATTATTTGTTGCCGTTCAAAAATTTGAAAATTTCAAAATATTTGCAGGAGAATCTATGGATCAGCTGGATGCAAGATTCACTGAGATCACAAATGAGCTTTCAGCTCTTGGAAAAGAATACACACAAAAGGAGATGTGTATGAAGATCTTGAGGAGCCTCCGAGCTGAATGGGAAATGAAGACTATGGCTCTAAGACATTCAATGGACCTATCAAAAACATCCAATCATGAGCTATTCTCATACCTCAAAGCCTATGAGTTTGAGCTGAGAAGAAAAGATCAAGAGGAGACAGTTGTACCCAAGACAACTGCATTGATAGTCAAGGATGGAAAGAGAGCTGAACCCAAATAAGCCATAGACCAGGAGGAAATAGCACTAATGGTTAAAAGATTCAACAAGTTCTTCAATAAGAACTACAAAAGAAACAAGGGTGAAACCTCCAGGAGACATTCAGCACCCTCTAAGTCAAGGGAAGATAGGCCACCTAAGAGAGCTGAGCATCAAAGGGTTGAATATCATAGAGCTGATAACCCAAGGACAGAAAGAGATGATCAACAGGCTGAGAACCTGTGTTGGAATTGCAGATAACCAGGACATTTTGCAATTGACTGTTCCTATCCACCAGTCAATAAATACAGGAATGAAGAAGAAAGAAAGGTCTTCATAGAAAGAAGACAGGAAAAGAAAAAGGCTATGTTAGCTGCGGAGACTGCTGAGACAGTCAAGTCCAAAGAAGCAGCAGACTCAAAGAGTAGTGAAGCTGACTACTCAAGTGATTCTAAAGAGAAACCTTGATTTGTCTTATGGCTAAAGAACAAGATCAACCAGACCAAGAAGATGAGGTACACTATAACTCATCTCATTCAGATTCATGTGATAGTGATTGTAATACACACACTTCATCACCCACTGATCTTTATGATTCATTAGGCAAAATGATGAAAGACTTTGAGCACATTAAATCCTCACACACACTTCTAAATGAGGAAAACAGCCCATTTAAAAGCCAAAACTCTGGTTGACTAAGGATTTGAATACTCTAAGTGACATAGCTGATGAGAACACTGAGCTGAAGGATGAGAATGCTAAACTATTAGCAGAGATAGCTGCTGTAGAAAATAGAGAAAATGATCTAAAAATGTGGTTGCCTCGTTTACAAAGGCATCCAAACCATTGGATGATCTAATCATGAGTCAAAAAGAATGTGGAGATAAGACAGGCATAGGATTCAACTCCCTTGTACACAGTCAAACTCCTACAACAATTTTGGAAAAAGGATCTTCAAGCAATGAAGCATCTCAGAAACCCAAAACAATCATAAACAAACTGACCTTGGATATAAAGGGAAAGGGGAAAGCTGACGATCGAGTATCTTTGAGAGGACGGTGAGAAGAAATCCCAAAGTTCATCAAGCCAAACTCCAAATAGAAAGTACTCTATGAAGAATAAACAGAGCTACCAAAAACCCCAGAAGTTTCATCAGAGAAACACATATGATCGGAATGGTAGAAACTACCCAAGCCAAGCTGATTGGAACAATGTGAAATATCAGCAAAGACCAATGGAATACAAGCCTAGATGGCAAAGACCTAAACCTCAACAAAGGTCATTCCAAAGGTAAAAGAGCTATTATCAGCACACATATGCACCCATGCACTACACTCAGAAATATCACAACTACCCTAAGAAAGCAATTGCTAAAACACACACATGCATACAGACAAAAGAGACAGATGTATGAACCTAAAGCCCCCAAGCAATTTGCCAAAGTGAATTATGATTATGGCACAGATAGGTGGCAACCTCTTAGAGTTAAGTCATTTGGCTATAGGTTGGTTGGATCATCTTACAACACTAACCCCTCAGGACCCGGCAGGTATGGGTACCAAAAAACTAATTTCCTTGCTTGCAAGTTCAAGGAACAACTGAGTACCAAGGAACCTGGTACATGGATAGTGGCTGTTCCAGACATATGACAGGAAACAAGAAAAATCTATCAAGATTCAAGGAGATTAGAGGTGCAGAAGTCATATTTAGAGGAAATAAAGCTCCGTGGGAAATCAAAGGCAAAGGATCTATCAAGAGAAATGGATTGGAAATCACATATGTTGCTTATGTTGAAGGCCTCAACTTCAACCTGTTAAGCATCAGCCAACTCTGTGACAAGGGCTACAATGTTGGATTTAATATGGGAGTGTGACAGATCAAAGATGCTGAATCAAATGAAATAGTGCTGCAAGGATCAAGACATAAGAACATGTATGTGGTAGATTGGTCTACTGCTACACCAAGCACTTGTCTGCTAGCAAAGAGCACAGCCGAATCAAGTTGGATGTGGCACAAAAAGCTGAGTCATCTGAACTTCAAGACAATCAACAAGCTTGCAATGAGTCATCTTGTGGAAGGATTGCCAGACTCAGTGTACAAGAAAGAAAGTAAATGTGATGCATGCCAGATGGGAAAGCAAATCAAATCTTCATTCAAAGATAAGCCTAGTCCTTCTTCAACAAGGATATTGCATCTGTTGCATATAGATCTATTTGGTCCAGTTGAACCAGCCAGCATAAGTGGAAAGAAATACACCCTGGTAGTGTTGGATGATTACTCAAGATATACATAGACAATCTTCATGTGCAAAAAGAAGGAAACTTTGCATAAGTCACCTTAACTGATGAAAAGAGTTCAAAACGAAAAGAGCCAAACCATTATAAAGATAAGGTTTGATAGAGGAACTGAGTTTGTCAATGGGATAATAACTTAGTATTGTGTGGAAAATGGTATTGCTCATGAGTTATCAGCAGCAAGAACTCCACAGCATATGGAGTAGCTGAAAGAAGGAACCAAACTCTCAAGGAAGCTGCAAGAACCATGTTAGCTGAAGCTGGATTGCCTAAGAGATTTTGGGCTGAAGCCATTAATACAACATGTTATACTTAAAATAGGTGCATGATTAACAGGCAATTGGCCAAAACTCCCTATGAAATCTGGACAGGGAGAAAGCCAAATGTTGGGTACTTCCACAACAATGGGATAATTTTGGATGTAATTGTTTCA